>JAFFST010006580.1:76271-89308 GCA_022414735.1 Noturus placidus
ATATATATATATATATATATATATATACAGAGAGAGAGAGAGCGAGAGAGAGAGAGAGAGAGAGAGAGAGAGTATGGATTGCAGGTGGAAGAAACTTTGACAGGGTACATCAACCACTTATTTTAAAAAAATAATAATAAAAAGCATGAAAATTATGGTTTTCCATGACATGGACAATTTAAACTTCTATTCTTATCTATCCATCATCTGTCATGAATAAAAAAAATTATTTGTAAACATTTTAACCATATTATGAAAATATATTATTTGAAGGATAAACCACAGTTTCTTTGAGATTAAGGTTGATAAATTCTGATGAAAAAGTGTTAGATTCACATAATTGCATGTATATGTAAACACCACATTCCAAATATTTTAACAGTTCCCATATACAGTGCTTGATGGCGGCATCCTCGCTTTCTGCTCAACCCTCATCAAGCTGTCAGTGCAAGAATCAGTGGTGATGAGGGTCCACTTGAACTTCAAGCACAGGGCATCACTTTATATGAAGACTAGAAAATAAGCATGCACAATTCACAACTTTTTCCAGAGTTTTTACATCCCAGGGATTAATTTTAGTAGCAGTGCCTGTGCACAGCTTGTTGCAAAATAAACAGTGAAATTGTTTAGGAAAAGGGCTTGTTCAATGAATGAAGATGGACTCTATGGAGTTTTGGAATCCTATGTCACAGTGCTCAGTAGTTTCAGTTGTACCAATAGACACTGAAGTAAAGCTCGTAAAGTCATACACATGACCCGGAGTATTAAATATTTATTACATATGATCTGTCATATACTATTCCCCTGCTTCCCAGTAATATGTCTACTGTGGAACAAATACTGTCACTCTGTCTCTCTCAGTGTGCATGCTGTTTTATTGTTCTCTTCACAATGAGTGTAGTCTAGATCCTGTCTTAGTTGGGGTCTCTGTGCCAACTGGAACATTTCCAGTTGCAGCAGGAGTTTTTGTCCGTCTCCTGTTTGATATTTACTTTACTGCCTTCTCTGGAAAGCTGGTACTAGAAAGACAAACAGCACTGTTTTAATGGCCAAGAGGGCTGGGGGTAGTGAAACTTGGGGCCTCTCTCCTCTTTTTATCCCTCTTCTGCTATGGGTGGAGCCGGCACGGGATACCTGTGGGCTCTTAAATGATCTTGTTATAATTCTCCTGTAAAGCATTCGGCAGTATGAACTCATTGTGCCTGCAGATCCAACTGTATGGGTAGTAAAGGAAGGATGAGACCTGGTGATTTTGACTGGCATGGCATAAAGTGTCTTTCACCTGCTTTGACCCTGTACATTAACAGTCTGGACAATGCTGAGTGTGGAATATGGAAAATGTGAAGCTCAGCAGGAGTAAGCTAAAGTACATTAAACAGCTCTTTTGTTGTGGAGCCACTGATCATTTTTTACTTTAAGGGCAGAATGATAGCAATAGAGTACATTAATAAGAAAAGCCGAACATGCCAGAGGGCCGAATGAAACGCTCATGAAGAAGGAAATGGAACACTTGTCCCATTTTTATCCATCGCAAGCCATCCGAGAAGCCTGCCATACTCCAAATGGAAGTTAACTGTATGCCTGTACCTACTAATACACATGGTGAATTATATTAGACAGCAGCCTTCATCAAAACTTTAATGAACTACAGTTCTTGTGCTTAGGCAAAACATCATATTTCTGTCATGTGTTGCCACTCTGAGGAATTACTGTGTTTATATAATGAATAATTCAGAAAACGGCATAGCCCTAAGTTGTAATTCATCTACTTCTGAGAGACTGCTTTAATATCTACTATGTAGGAGCTTGCCTAGTTTACTTCTATTGCCATTTGAAACTGTATCAAAGCTTAAAGATGAAATGCTTTCTGCTTTGCGTAAGGAATATGATGCTGTTTGAATTGAATATGGTAATGAAACTGTTATGCAGTGGCATAGCCAGGGTCCCAACGCCATCAACTCACACATCGTCTCGTCTAAATTGCAGGGCACAGGCCAAAGTTGGACGATTCACCGAAGGCGGGCCTGTTCTCTGACCGCCTGAGCGAGCTAGAACGCATCCGACAGAGCACCATGAGGGTGGCTGTACCAACACAAACCCCTCGAACTTCACTCAACACCCCCAACTCATTCTCTCCTCAGGGCCAGGGCCAAATCTCAGGTATGGGCAAGTTTAAGTTCCTGAACTTTTTACACTCAACTGTGCCACTGCATAAATGAAATTCATTATGGTACCATGGTAGATCGTTTTACAATTTATATAATTAATAAATGTTTACACAGATCATTTCATTTTATTCAAATAAGAAAAACTACAGCTGTGCTAATTTTCCACCAAAATTGTAAATTATGCTACTGGATATGTTTGTGGAGACTAAAATGAGGGGTGATTAGCAAAGAAAAACAGTATAGTGCACCCTGTACCTAGAGAATGGAGGCACATATCATTTGCTCTTAATTACTGCTCTAAACATCCTAAGTCAACTGAGAACACATACCATCATTCCTGCGCCTCTTTCTTTTAGCTCTCTGTTAAAAGACAAGCTTCTTTGGATGATATCTGATAATGAGGGTTTTTTATGCTTTCCTCAATTCATCTTAATTCAAATTCAGCCAAAAAAAAAAAAAAAAAAAACAGAAAAGTTATTGATTTAATTGGTACCTGTGCAAAAAAAAGATTAAAAGGTAAATAATAAGAGTACTAACTGACCTATTTTTAACTATAGTTAAATTACACATCCTCTAAAATGCTACTTAAATATATTAACAAAATGATTTAAGTGCTTTCCACCTCAGCCTGCATCTACTATTGCATCAGTAATATGAAACAAGACATAACATTATTACTCTTATACATACAGTGTATACCTTATATACAGTAACCACACAGTTTAAAAAAAAAAAAAACACAAGGATTAATCTGTGGAAATAATGCTCCGTCTCTCTGTTTGGTCACACATGGTCAGACCCACGGCAGTCACAGTCGTCCCCTCCGTGGTTTAATGACCAAGCGTATTCATCGTACCTGAGCCCCATGGCGTCCCCCTCGGTGCACTCTACAACCCCTCTGTCCTCCAGTCGTGCCACCGGCTTGCCTTCCATCAACGATGTTCCCCGCCGCCTGCCAGGTAACCTCCAGCCTCAGGTCCCTGCAGGTGCAGCCCCTAACCCTCCACCTCCGCTGTCATGGCCTCGCCACCAAACAGCAAGAGACATATCTTCAGATTTTTTTGTAGGATGCCAAAAGCTTGTTTTTTGGGAACAAAATAATTGGTTTGTCATGGTTTGTCAGAGGGGTGTGCTCACATTAATAAATATTAAGAGAAAAGATATTTTCCTTTGTGGAAGGTCGGCATCTCATCTACTCCGTTTGCTTATTTTTAACTACAAGAATTGAATGTTTTTGAGGGTTAGTATTGCATCATCAAAGTTCTATTTTGTATTTGTAAATTATTTTGTTGTGTCAAAGTCATGGTAAAAAATATTTAGATCCACTTGCTGCTCAGGCTTTAATTAATTACAACCACAATCTGACATTAGCTTTCAGTTTTCATTGGCTTGTTTGTTTGAGGATGTGATAAACAGTTGAAACTTCCACCTCCAGAGATTGATTGAAAGACCTTTTTTCTGAAGCAGAAAAAAGAGATTGTTTCCGTTTTCTTCCACCAGTTTCTTTGATCCTGTGCCGAATATGGTTAATAACAGAGTAAGACATAATAACAGGCCAGTGGCAGGCAAATTAAGCAGCTTTATAGTGATTCGGTTCCGAAAGATCCTGCCAGGGAGCCTGAGCTCAGTTGGTGCTGAATCTAATATGCTAATTTGTCCTCTTTTGCCCTGCACCCACCCAAACACATATGTTTAAAGCTTAAATGTGGGCACTTTCTCCCACCAAGCACCTGTTTGAGCTGGGGCCAGGTGACTGTTTTTAAAGTCTTTTTTAAAACCTTCCCTCCTCCTGTTTTCTTTCTTTCTTTCTTTCTTTCTTTCTTTCTTTCTTTCTTTCTTTCTTTCTTTCTTTCTTTCTTTCTTGTGAGCCCAAAGCAACTGTAAGCAATTAAACAAGCGGCTCCCTGGTGTTACTGCTGCTTGGCAGCTTTTGGACGCTTGCCACCTGTCCTGTCAGGTTCGATTAGGCTGGTTTTGTCAGCCTGTAGCTTGTTGCATGACGCACTCAACGCTCTTGCTGCTAATGACAGCCATTATCTAAGATAAGGGCAGTCTTGTTTGACACATCCTGCTGCCAGAGAAGCAAACTACAGTTCAGAAAATCCTCCTGTTAAATGCGGATGCTGTTGTCAAATAGCATTAGACTCTGCTGTCATCTGAAATTGACAGTGTAATACTTCCTAAAAGCATATTTGCTGTGTATGGCAAATAGACCAAATGAACCTTTGCTTAGTGCCTCTTAAACATGGAAAGCATACTTAGTTGTATGAACTAGCATCTGGTTTTGAGTCCAGTGCTGTCTAGCATCAGTGACTGTTTAAATACAGCCCAAACATAGCCTTTATGTGTACATGTGTGTAAAAAAGGGGGGCTGCACTTTTAGCTGTTCTGCCCATTATTCAGAGCACACACTCTCTGTTGCCTCAGGCATGAGAACCATTATTCCAAGAGTTTCAAATCAAAGAGGTTTAATATAAAAGGGGGAAATGTGCATTGGGGAAACACTGTTAGTGAGTCCAGGACATGAGGGTCTTAGCGACAATCCACGCCTCTGCAACGCGCCCACACCTAATCATAGTCCCCCTTAGCACAGACATGGTGACAGGAAAGACGCCTAGTGATTTATGATAAGCGTACTGCATCTAGAAAGGGGTTTTAGGGGGCTGCTGGTGCCAAAATGGCCCATTAGTGGTTTCGTGACTTTTAAGGTTAACAAGAGAGCATGTGAAGGACAGAGGGCCGGGTGTACGGGGTTCTAGCCTGGGCTCAGAACGTATAAGATACCAGGAGCCACATCTGAGGCTGAGACTGATCGTCTCCCCATGATGCTTCAAACACCTCACAAAACACTTCCAAATGTCTGACTGCTTATGCAACCTAACTGCACTTTTAACATGGGCACACACACAATTTACTGAAGACATGCACATACCTAACTGAACACGGACCAGTTTAAACATGTGCAGACTCACATAAACAAGCATATAAATAAGCCTGGAAATGCAGACGCAGAAGATGAGAGCCTTATAACCATACGCATGAATACACATACACACGAGCTAGTCTGAGGAAATGAAGGGAAAAATCCATAAACATATTTAGACAATCCAAGAGACATCGTAATGATTGTGCAATGTTGGGATTCACAGAATAATTTGGGAGAAACAAATTTTAATTCGTATTTAGAGCAAGCTGACCGGAGATACTGTATGTACAGTGGCTATTAAAGTACATAAAACCAAAGTGACAGTTATGTAACATGGCTATTGTCCACTTAACTTTTATGCCCAGAGCCATATGTTTATACAATGCTAATCCTTCCCACACATCAGGAAACCTCTACTAAAAATCTGTACACCAAGTTTATTAGCCCTGAAACCACTTTAATATCAGAGACAATGACATCCCTCAGTGTACTATATGTTTTTATATGTTCTTATTTTGACCATATTAATTTCTTTTTATTACATTTTATTACTGTATTTCTTTAATACTTAATGTCAGGTGCATTGTTTTGCTGTTTATGTGTGTAGAAACTGCTGCTATAGAAACACATGAATTTCCCTTCGGGATAAATAAAGTATCTATCTATCTATCTATATATATATATATATTTTTTTTTTTATGAATTTTTTTTTGTAGAGGAAATGTTATCCTAAACAGTTTATATAATAAAGAGTATTATGTGAATTAATGTGTTGTGTGCAGGTTCAACAGATCTGACTCCTTTCCCTGGACAGTTTGAGCGCCAGTTCCCCGGATTCTCCTCCCTCACTGAGAGCCGATTCTCCAGCCCACGGATGCACTACCCGGCGACGTTTACCTACACGCCCACCCCTGTCACCACAGGCATGTCTCTGGGCAGTGCCCATTACCACACATATCTGCCCCCGCCATACCCAGGCTCCACTCAGAGCCAGAGTGGACCATTCCAGAGCAGCAGCACCCCCTATCTCTACTATGGGGCCTCCTCCGGCTCCTACCAATTCTCAATGGTACCTGGGGGGGATCGCTCACCCTCCAGGATGCTGCCCACCTGCACTAGTGCCTCCACAGGTGCCTCGTTGGTCAATGCTAGTCTTCCCGTGCAGGCTGATGGAGGGAGCGGTGTGGAGGAGGACGGTAGCCACAGCAACTCTCCAACTGTGCTCAATCCAGCAGGGAGAATGGATGAAGGAGTGTGGCGGCCATATTGACGGAATCAAAACAAACAAAAAAAAAATAACAGTACCATGTGCCTGTCAGACAGGTGAAATCCAAACCAGAGACATGGTTTCAAAGCACAAACCCTACCAGGACCCTGGTATTCTCTTGCTGAGACATTCTCCTTTGCCTTGTTTATTTTTAATCTTCATAAAATATGTCACTTTTGAGGAGTATTTATGGAACAAGGTTCTTCAAAGGGTATTTAAATACAAACTCTCATGGCAGTTATTGTTATTGTTATTTGTATACCTGTAATACAAATTCCATTCCTCTGAAACCAAAAGCTTATAGATAAAACATGTATGGTTAGAAAAAGCTAGAGTTAGCTCTTTGAAAAAAAAAAAAAAAGAAAAGGTACACAGCCTTAATATATGTTTTACATGCAGTTTAAAGCACTGAGCAGCAGTTGGTTTAAATTGAATATGACAAACCAAATTTGTTTTTTAGGAATAATTTTCTTTTTTTTAACTTAAGTAATTTAAATTATGCATATTTGATGAAAAAATATTGAGTTGTAAGTTATAAAGCCATAACTTAAGTAATGTATTTGAACTTGATTCATAGATGGAATATTTTTGTAATGCATCTATGTTCAAGTTAATAATGAAATTGATATTTGATATTTAAATATACATTTTCTGTGCCTTAAGCCATTTTTTTAAAAACTATTTTTCTTCTGTGTATACTGAGATAGGTGTCCTATATCTGCATATAGTACATTATGAAAAGTTCTATTCTTATATAGCAGATAGTCTTGCCAGTCTTAATTATTGCTTTATTGCTCAGTACAAAAAAGCTCTGATGCTATTTCATGTTTGAATTCAAACCATAAAGGCCACATTCATTTAGAAACTGTTTATTGATTAGACCATACTTTCAATTTGTATGCATCATGCTCAGATATAACTGTCAGCATTAAACCTAGTGTACGCTGAACACGGTTGCAGTCCATTTGGACAGAAATAAGGGCTATAATAGGAAAACTACTAAAGCCTCTGCACATTAAGGGGCCTGCTGTGCACCCACCTGAAGACTGGATCAGTTTACTGGAACCTAATGAAAGCCACACATGACGTGAAAATATCATTTACCCTCAATATGGTATTGCTCAGTGTAATGGCAGCTAAAATCCTCCCCATGGAACATCAGTGATTTTTGATATGTCTTAGTTCAATTTAGGTACATTTTTGGCTAATCTATACTTTTTCTGGAGATTACAGTTGCACGTTGTTATTTGTTTTAATTATTAAAGTAATCCAATACCCTCTGTAACTAGTGATCCAAGACCAGAATTAAGTCCCGGACTAGATTCTCTGAATCAGCTATACGTCCACTTTGGTATTAATGCTATTTTTAGTAACAAAAAAGCAAGATAAATGTATTTACTGTCGGTTTAAATAGCACTTGTTCGAGTTTAAAATTGTGTAATATTGTGGAATGACAACCAAGCCTACCCGTTTCACTTATTCCAGACTGGGTTTTTTATTTTATTTTTTTTTTAAATAATATGTAGGGTTTTGTTTACCCTTTATGCAATGTTCTGTGCAGTCATTCCAGCAACAGTTAGACTCATCTTTTCATTTGATTTACTACAGTGCCTTATATTATACACTGCACACAAACAGAGAAACAGTGTAATGGGTACACTGTGTGTCAGATTCAGATGTATGCATTTATGAGACTTGGAATGCTACTGCACAAAGCATATTTCTAAAGATCAGTTTTCTCAGAGAGATAAGCAAAGCACTTAGTCATTTATACAGTTCAATCACGTCAACACGCCACTCAGTTTAATGGGCTTAACTGTACTGATGTTACCTGGAAATGTTCTAATTTGACGTCTAAGTTTCTATTTAGAGTTTACAGCTACAGGAACGTACAGGAGACATACATTTTACACTATTTGTTATCTCTGGTGAGTTATGATCAGTTCTGTCAAATAAATATGTCATTGTATGGACCTGAGTATCTGTGAGAATGAGCAGAGATGAAAATTTGTTTACAAAGTGTTTACAATATTGTGAGTGTAAATAGTTATTGTATGAGGAAAATATACCCCCACTGCATTTGTGCTTATTATTCATTTTCCTTTTTCCTAAAATATTTGTCCTCCCTGGTTAAGCTACCAGAAGGGGCGGGAATGTCGGGTCGGTGGATGTTTTATGAGCTAATTTCTCTTTGGAGCGTGCATGCTTTGCTTCACTTGCACAAATGTGTTTTATTTATCATGTTTCTGGCCTTAATGTTATGTGTCTTCCTTCATTTTTAAACAATGGCTACAGGGAATGACTATCATGACAACAATGAGGTAAACTGGCATTTATTAATAATGTATATTGTACTTGTTTTCTTTTATAAGGAAAATAAAAAATACTTATGGCAACAACTTTGTCCTTCTCCTGCAGCTCAGGTGGCAATCTTGACATTGCTTTACCTCGAGCTCTCTGCCACTTCTATGGGGTTTATTTCCTCTTATGCATTCCCGAGTGTATACACCCTTGACCTGACTGAATGCATCCAAAATCAGTTTCGTTACCTTGTCCATGAACCTTATGGGTGGCTGGCGTGGGATCAGAGTGTAGGTCCTGTATAGTGCCTCAGCACCACTGTACTACATACTTCCTTGCAGTACTCCATGGATCAACATTTGCTTTGGAGCGTCTGAACTGGCACTGTGCTGCTGGCTACAGCCTCGCCTTTGTCTCTTTGAAAACCAGGCCTCAGTCAAACCAAGCCTGTGAGACTGGGACTGTTTGACATTATTTCAAGACATAACAGCTGTAATCAGACTGTGCTCCATCTTCAAAACTGAGATCATTTTAAGGTGAACTGGGAGCTTTCCAGGGATTTCCCTGAATATAAAATGAGAAAAAAAAGTGGAGCAGGTTTCAGGTTTGCATTCCCCTCATTCCCATAAACATCTAGCAGTTAGGATAATGACCTCTAGAGAAGAAACAAAAGGCAGCTATATGATCTTCTCTTAATTTGTGTGTGTGTGTGTGTGTGTGTGTGTGTGTGTAGGGCGGGGGGGAATCTTGGAAAAGAGTCAGGGCAGTATTTGAGCTGGCAGTACATCGTACAGCATCAGATAGAAAAATCTATGAGGTTTTCTTTTTGCTTGGACATCAGTCTTCGCATCTCTGCACACACAAGAAAAGAGAGGGAGGCCATACTCAAACCAGTCAACACCTCAGTGTTACACTGCCCAAGATAAACTTGATTCTGGCAAAATCTCAGCTGCAGATGGCCTGTGTTAAAGTCCATTTGAAAGCATCCACTTAGCGCTATATGCTGCATTCCGCTATGCAATATGTGCTCTGGGCTATTACATAACATTTTGTGGCACTTTGCATATGAAGTGCCACTGTGTTCGCTGAAAAATTGCCTTACATTAGCTTTACATTAGCTTTATATTATGTATATAGCATAATGGTCGTGCCACTGTAACAAACTTGAGCTGAATATGTTGTCTGAGATGTAGTATGCTGACAATTTTAGCATTTTAGTGAGCTATTATTGTCAGCAATGACCTTAGTTATGTTTGCTGGAGAGTAAAATTCCAGTTTTCAGTGATTAAAGCAGTGATGGCCACAATCTGTGTCAAAAAAGTTGGGACAGGGGCAACAAAAGGCTGGAAAAGTCAGTGTTACTAAAAAGAAACAGCTGGAGGTTAATTGGCAGCAGGTCAGTAACATGATGCTGGAACTATGGCTTATTCTAAGCCAAACAGATTACATATAAATCACTAATTATCTCTGTAAGAATATCTGTTGTGACTAGTATTAGTATATAATTAGTATAAGGTCTATAATCATTTTTGGAGGACAGGTTACCTGAAGCTCTGACGATAGTCACAAGCTGTTTTGTAGATAGCTTCAAAATATTGTTCTTACATGTGCATGTACTTGGTAGGCAACTTCAGGACCATGACCTGAGGCTATACAACATGTGTCAGCACCACCTATTGGTCAAAAGTTACAATAACATGCTAAAAATACTTAAATCTAAATACCATTTTGGTACTCCTCTTCCAAATTTTGTCCAATCTTCCCCAAATTTGGCTCACATCTTGAGACCTGTCAAAGGAATTTTGATATAAAAAAAAACGTTCCCCTGTAACACTCTGGCAAAACAGTATGTGAGGGTGTATCTCAGCAATACATGTGCATATCATAACAAAACTTGATAAGTATCTACAGGACTATGCCCTAAACGTACCCAAGACATTTCATGACTGCACCTCCTTGTAATAGAGAACTGTAACAACTTTAAATTTTTTTGTCTTTATATCATTTGAAATATTTATGCTGAATTCACAGTTCTTTTTCCTATAATTACCTGCAGTGTGATGAAGTGAATGCTCAACAACATCTGAAATTCAAGTGTACTTCCTATCGACCACCTTGGATTTTGACTTTGACTTCTCCAACAAATTATGTCAAATAAACACCAAATTTGACATACATTGTTTTCAGACCAACCAGGACCAAATTTATCAAAAGAATGTTCTTATTCCTAACGGTTGCCTGTTATGTGCTAACAAATCTGATGGCAAATCTGTCAAACAGGAAGGGAGGCTGTATTTCAGCAACTACCTTGGACACAGACACAAAATTTGCAATTTCATGTCAGCACCATTTACTCGTCACAAGTTACAATAAAATGTATCTAAAGGCCTTTTTGCTACTCATCCTCCAAATTTTGTCCAATCTTCAACTACTTTATCTCACAATATCTCAAATAGTCTCAAGTCAGCTGCCATACTAGCCATTCAATGCGCTATTATACAAACAAAACATGATTGACAGGCTTTAATATCAAATGAGCAATTTTCATTTAAAAAAAACCAAACACTATATATGACAGATATTTGGTGCACAAAGTGGGAAAAAAGCCCAGACTGATGAAAAAATATATAAATACCTTAGATGTTTTTAAATTGCAAGAAGAAAAAAAAATTCAGGTTAGAGCAGTAGAAATCATGACCACATGTCAAAGTAGCAACAGACAACACCACAGGTCACAGCAGTAGTGGCAGCCACAGCAGCAATGTTCATCTAGACCTTTCCTCCTACAGTTAGAGAATTCCACCACTCTACATGGTCAATTCATGGTCATACGTTTCATGAGTAACACTACAAATCACTCTTGTATGCCTTTTCCTAAAGTTATAGCTCTGCTTTGCTATGATTGCTTAATCAGCAATTGTAACATGTCTGTGAATGTGCAGGTCAAGGTAATTTTTTTTAATTTAATTTTTCTTCTACTTTATTTTTTTTCTACTTATTATAATTATTTCAAACAAAAAAATTGTTCCAATTGTGCCAGGCTTCCAGTACTTGAACACATGCAGCTAAGATTAATCTCTATCTCTTTTATTATTACGTTATACATCTTGCGTTGAGATAGTTGACTGAAAGTGCTGTATTAGAGAATAATTTTATTAATCATTATTTCACATGCACATTTCAGAAACAGTAGTAACTAGCAGAATTAATAACACCTACACTAAATAAAATTATGTTATAAAGCTGTTGCCACAAAACTGCTATATTCACACTTACTAGCTATGAATTATTCATGATGTGATAATAAAACTAAATTTTAAAACTAAATTTCTAAATCTAGTCAAAAGTCAAATTTGCATGGTAGCGAAGCAATCTTTACCAGTATGCTGAACATTAATGGTATAACTATAATAATTGTCTCTTTAAGAATATCTGTTGTTACTCAGATGAGGATGGGTTCCCTTCTGAGTCTGGTTCCTCTCAAGGTTTCTTCCTCTTAAACATCTTAGGGAGTTTTTCCTTGCCATTGTCGCCACTCAGTGTCTTGCTCAGTTGGGATAATTTCTCACTTTTACTGTGTGTGTACTGTGTTTATATATTCCTGTGAAGCTGCTTTGAGACAATATCTATTGTAAAAAGCGCTATACAAATAACATTGAATTGAATTGAACTATCCCAAATTTCCTTGTCACTGTATACCGCTATATCATTATACTGTAACAAATTTCCATTCTCCTGACAGGGTTGCAGCATTGTGTTGTGAGCACCAGTGTAAAAAGAGAGGACGGAACCAAATCTATAAATCTTTTCCACCAAATTGTTTTACATTTTAATAAATCACCACTATCGTTTCAGACGATTTGAGGCCAATTCAATGATAAAGTTTGAGAACCTCAGTTTGCTGTTCAAACTAACATTGCTTTCACAGACTACATTACTGAATTGGTACTATTTAGCTTTCTGGAATTTGCATATCTGTATTATTCACTTCAGCTCGACTGCTCCATCTAGTGCACAATTGATATTAACGCTGTTTAAAAAAAGTTGATAAGACCTTAAGACAGGGGTGCACACACTTTTTTGACTTGCGAGCTACTTTTAACATGACCAGTCAGGGAGATCTACCTACACTAAAAATGTGAAACACACACACACACACACACACACACACACACACACACACACACACACACACACACACACACATATATATACACGTCTGATGACGTGCACTGAATAGAATCAGTCAGGGTTGCAAATTAATAATCTTCATGTGGGAAAAGGCTGAGTCACAGAAATAATAGTAGCGACTGGCTCCAGTAAAGCAAAGTCTTGAAAGAGTCTGTCACACTCTGACTGACAGCTGTCAATCTGC
>JAFFST010006580.1:89717-102700 GCA_022414735.1 Noturus placidus
GATAAATAAAATAAATAGAATAGATGAAGAAGAGACAGATCCGTTGGCAGGGAAATTTAATGCGGAACATATAGAGAATATTTTCTCCTGTATATTGGGGGGGACAGATTGGTATTTCCTCAACATTGGGGGGGTCACGACCCCAAAGAGTGCGTGGTTACGCCCATGCTACTAATCCATCTCACGTCAGTGTGTAGGAGCTCAGTGTGGTCGCAGACCTCATTGCGGGCGCATTGTCCGTGGTGACTGATATGAATGTGCACACTGGGAGCAGGCTTAGTCTTTAGCGCTGGTGCGTTTGATCACACTCGTGGTGAGAGAAAAGACGAGATCTCAGACTGGCTGTCCTGTACATCAACGCGAACATTTTTATTTATTTATTTATTTATTTGAATGGCGATCTACCCGCACTTCCTTTGCGATCGACCTATTGTGCACCCCTGCCTTAAGAGATACGAAAAGGTCTGGTGCCTGCATGTGTTGAGACTAAGCTTAAACAAATGAAAGCCTTACAAGAACCTTATTATGATTAGCTGAGAATTTCAGAGGGTATCCGTTGAACAAAGAAAAAAATATTTTTTTAATAAAAGTATTTTTATGGTTGTTGTTTGCTCATTATCCTGATAACGCAATTGTCAGTTTAAAACATCTTGCATGATGGTAAATCTTAAAGGTCTTTTGAGTTGTCCATGCATTAAATCTGATAGATTTTTAAAACTATATGCTATTACACTGCACGCCAAACCCGCTCCCCCATAATTAGTCTAATTGAGAAAATCTTCTAATATCAGGACCATGGATAGCTACAAGTTAAACAATAGCTTTCTTTGTTAGTCCTCAGACTGGTGCCAGGAGTCTTAGGTTATTCACCATCTAAACTGCTCATGATTGAGAGTTTCAGGCACCAGAACATTTGACAGGACAGAGCTCTGTGCCAAATATTCATGCAACACAGGCCTTTTCCATATGTCTGGGCCAAGCAGTAAAATGTGAAATATTTGGACAGAAACTCCATCTTCATGGATGTAGCCAGCCATAGTGGGGCATGGGTCTCATGAAAAAAAAAAAGCCTTATAAACTTTTTGATGGGGCCGAGTGTTAATTGAGAACTAATGAACTGGTAATGCAAAACAGTGCTTCCAGGGGCCTTTTCTGATGACTGACATATATGCTTGGTGACACCATGCCAGCTATTTCTGATCTTCTGTTTTGGAAAATGACAAAGTAATTGCAGCCATTGGGGTGTGCCAAAGCGTTTCATCAATGCCCATGTCTGCTCTTCGTTTAGACTCTGGCTGTGTCTCCAAATATCCCAAATCATGCTATTATATTAATGACAGATTTTATAGTTTATGACTGGAAAATCAAACATTCCTGATTTCCTGGGGAGTGTGCAGAGATTTATAAAGCTGAATGATAAAGAAAATTTTCTTGACAGCCATGCAGCTGTGGTAGCTTCTGTGGGCAAGGCTGAGTGCAGAACCAACAGATTGTTCTCTTATGTGGAGAGATATACTGCATGCTGAAAGATGGAGGAGAGGAACTCAACTGTCCTTACTCCCTTTTCAGGCACCAAGTCATGTCATAAAAGAATTATAATCATCCCAGATTGGTTATGTAATGTAATGGTTTATGTGCCCACATCCCACCACAGCAGGAAAACAAAAATCAAATGAAACCTTAAATGTCAGTCATGGTGCACATTTGCTCCCAGGTTAAATACTAAGGATCAACATCTCTTTTATATTCCTGGTTTTAATCAATCACTTTTGTGGCTGAGATATACTAGGCCTTATGACTCTTTGAGCACTATATACAAATACTACCTCTTTGATCTGCATTCATTGCAAATATAGAATAGTTCTGTGCCATTTCAGCATCACTGATGTCCAGCATGTGTTTATTTGCTAGAATGAAGTTTTCTGCGGCCAGAAGTTCCTCTGGTTAGGTCGTCAACTCCATACATAAGCCGCAAGCGTGTACCCGTCATAGCACTAATCCACATCAAGTTCCACCACAAGTCACTCACACTGCAGACTCTGAGGAACTAGGCCCATGCTGAGGAAGAACCGAATATTCTCGTGAAATATGAAAAGCCGGATTTGGGTTTGTTCAACTTGTCTTCATAAAAATGGTATCCTGTTTTATAATGGAATCTTCTTAACTATGATTCAACAATATTCTGCAAAATTAAGGACCGAGAGTAGATAATAGAGAAACATTTATGGAAGAATTGTTTTTATATTTATTAAAATTACCAGCATGAAGAAAAAAAGGCTTGTTAGAAAAAGCACGGTTAGTGAATTTAATAGATAGATGCTTGGATTATATTCTGCCTCGCTTGGAATTCACTTTGTATGAAATATACTTTTGCAGCAATCTTTCCTCAGTTGACCGATCTCTTAATTACTTTCTGATATAGTAATAAAAACAGACTTTTATACAGACCATATTATTGAAAGTAAATTTACACAAGTCACCTTACAACAGTATGTTTGCACACTTCCCTTTAGTATTTTCTCTATATAAGATGAATTGATGGAGTATTACCTTGGTCCTGCAGAGCTGAATTTGTTCACTTGTGGCTTAAAGAGATTAATTGGTCAGGATTACATTAATCTTAGCTAAAGTTAACTATAAATGCTGTTCTAGAAAAGGAGAAATGAATGGATAGTTGTGCATTGCATTAACAATAATAAGGAGACTTAGACTAACACATGACACATGGCACCTGATTAGCATTTCAAAATGTTTAACAACACTAACCAGTCTGTGGTGGTAATGTGGTAGTTTAAGTGAACATACCCACACAGCTGAAAGTAAATATCAGAACCCTCTGCCAGTGAATTGTTTATCCTCACTTCCTCTATATTTTCCAGAAAAGCATATATATATATATATATATATATATATATATATATATATATATATATATATATATATATATTTTCTGTCCCTCAGCTCTTTGAGAGTTTGAGTCAGAAAGAGTTCATGAATTGTGTAACGCCTTGCTCCATTTTTATTAAGGGGGGCTGGGGTTAGGCAGAAGGGCTGACTGCACTCATTGTGAACATTTCACAATTAGGCAGCTTCGCTCTCAGCTTGCTCTCTTCTCAGCCAAAGGGAGTTGGGTTTCGGAGCCTCGGGGCTCTGGGCCAGCTGCTGCTGAGGCAGTCAGCCGGCTCAGGTCATGGGAATCCTGTATGGATTTGGAGGAGGAACTGAAGATGAACACTGCTCTATTTCTTGCTCTGTTCTACAGATCTGACTTTCCGCTTCCGGATTTTAGAACTTGCATCATGACTCCTCCTTCTGGTATAGAGATTCAACCCACCCTCTCTGACTCTGAGGAGCCAGAGTGGGGAGCCAGTGCACCAAAAACAGAGAGCAGCTTTGAATCATATAAAGAGCTGCTTGAAGTGATAACTAAGGTTGTAGAAACTGAATTTAGACTAGCCCGGGAAAGAGGAAGTGGCTCGCAGTAGGCTGGATGAGCACTTTCTTCCCAGTGAAAATAAAGCTCCCTCACACTGCAGAAAGCTCACATTTTTTCCAGAAGTGAATAATGAAATATCACGCTTCTGGAGAAATCCATACACCAGCCATATTTATAACTCTGCAGTGTCGGATTATTTGGCCGTCATGGGGAATGAACGGTACGTGTATTTGTCTATACCGAAGATGGAGGATGTGATTATGACCTACCTCTCTTCATCAACGTCAAAGAATTTAGAAGGCCGGCTTTGTAAGTAAGCCAGCTTTGCCCTGTAAGTCAACCTCGGCGTTGGTTGGCAAAGTCTATTCGGCAGTTGGTCTTGTTTGTGGGTCACTGCATACAATGGCAGTGTTGTAGGCTTACCAAGCAGACCTGCTGAATGTGCTCCAGAGCGGGAAGGCAATTGGGCCCGAGGCAATGGCGGAGCTTCACCAATCCATGGATTTGTCTCTTTGGGTGACAAATCATATCGGCCATACAATGGGTAGCTTTGTTGCAGAGGAGAGACACCTATGGCTCAACCTCTCAGGAATGTGGGATAAGGATAAGGTCTCTCTGCTGGATGGCCCTGTTGAACCTTCTGCCCTTTTTGCATTGCGCTCAATGCCCTCGCTGACAGGTTTTGCTAGGCGAAACAGCAAACGACAGCATTCATCCAGTTCCTTCCCCATTATGTCGAGTTCACCAGCACTAGTGTGATGGAGGCACAGAAGGTGCGTGTGGTGGCCCATCTCCTCCCACGGAAAGCCAGTAGAACCACAATCACAGCCTACTAGTAAGACTGATCTTAGATCATTAATGCCAAGCAGGCATTAGACACAGAGACTGAAACACAGTCTCAGTATTTAAGTTTAGGCTTAAAACACATTTGTTTACTAGACTTTCTAATAATCTTTTCTCTCCCTCTCTCCTTCTGCTGAGCCACACACGATTTTATGGAGTTACTAGAGATCCTGGTCCTTTCTGCTCTCCGGACCTGCCTAATCTGTTTCGGATGTCCTACCTCTGGATGGAGCACTCATCTACTGTAATTCCAGACTGCTGGGACTACGGCTGCTTATAAGGCCATAAAAACTTCATATAAATCCATAATGAACTTTTTCACAATATCTATTGTTACCCAGGATAGGATGGGTTCCCTTCTGAGTCTGGTTCTTCTCAAGGTTTCTTCGTCTTAAACATCTTAGGGAGTTTTTCCTTGCCACTGTCGCCACTCTGTGGATTGCTCAGTTGGGATAAATTCGCACCTTTAATATTTGTATACCGTGTTGATATCTCTGTAAAGCTGCTTTGAGACAATGTCTATTGTAAAAAGCGCTATACAAATAAAATTTAATTGAATTGAATTGAAGCAGGCAAAGAAGGAGCAGTCCTAATGGGCCGTGGAGGGAGGTATCACGAGACGTGAGGTTGTTAGGGCAGTCAGCCCCCACTGTTACTGTAGGGCTCCCACTAGCCAATGTTGTCAGAATTTCCAGTCTTCTCAGGTCACAGGGCAGTGAACAACGCCCCCCCCCCCCCCCCCCCCCCCCGGCCCCCGGTTCAGAGGTGTGCTCACCACAGTAGTCAGCACAGAGCAGAGCCCTGTTAGCAGTAAGATCCCTCTTGAACAAAGGGGACATAGAGCATATATCCCTTTCCTGAGGGAGGGAGCCATTATTTCCTGGTCTGCAAAAAAGATGGGAGTATATGGCCACTTTTAGATCTCCGTCATCTGAACCGTACTCTTCGGGCATACAGGTTTAAGATGTTGACGCTAAAACTTATCATTCCACAGATTCAATTCAAGAACTGGTTTGTGACGATACATCTAAAAGATGCATATTTCCACATAGAAATATTGCCCAGTCACAGGAAGTTCCTGAGGTTTGCATATGGAGGCAACATGTACCAATATCAGGTTCTTTCTTTCAGTCTAGCTTTATCGCCTTTGCACCTTCATGAAGTGCATGGATGCTGATCTGGATCCCTTGCAACTCCAGGGCATCCGTGTACTAAACTACCTGGATGATTGGTTAATTCTAGCATGATCCAGGGAGTTGGCAATTCAACATTAAGATGTTGTTCTTGCCCACATGTGGAGCTTGGGTCTCATGTTGAACCCCAAGAAAAGCAAGCTTTCTCCAGTGCAGAGGACAACTTTTCTTACATGGGATTTTAATACAGTGAAGGTGCATCTGTCTCCAACATGTGGAGGGTCAATCATACAAACATTGAGCAAGATAAACCTGGGTCTGAGCATCCCCTCCAGTCTCAGCGATGCCTACGTACTATATGAATTTGGAGGTGTCCCTGGTTTCTAGCATCGGGTCACAACCTAGGGGCATCTCCTTATTGCAAGTCGGTAATGACAGATGCCTCCCTCACTGTGTTACGCCCTTGCCTGCAGATGGCACTGTGGTGCAGCTTTTGAGTGCGTGACTGAAGTACTACTCTTGGCAGTCAAAGCAGCAGGAGGAGTACCAAGCTGCGCAAAGGAAGCAGCAGGAGGAGTACCAAGCTGCGCAAAGGAAGCAGCAGGAGGAGTTCCAAGCTGCGCAAAGGAAGCAGCAGGAGGAGTCCCAAGATGCACTAAGGAAGCAGCAGGAGGAGTACCAAGCTGCGCAAAGGAAGCAGCAGGAGGAGTTCCAAGCTGCACTAAGGAAGCAGCAGGAGGAGTACCAAGCTGCGCAAAGAAGCAGCAGGAGGAGTCCCAAGATGCACTAAGGAAGCAGCAGGAGGAGTTCCAAGCTGCACTAAGGAAGCAGCAGGAGGAGTTCCAAGCTGCACTAAGGAAGCAGCAGGAGGAGTTCCAAGCTGCACTAAGGAAGCAGCAGGAGGAGTTCCAAGAGGCACTAAGGAAGCAGCAGGAGGAGTTCCAAGCTGCACTTAGGAGGCAGCAGGAGGAGTTGCAGTGGAAGCAGTGGGAGGATGAGATGGATCCGATACTTCGCAACCTGGCAGCGCTTCGCCCCTGTCTCGTAGCGCCAAACTGCGTCCCACCTTCCGAACCAGAGGGGAACAATGCTCAAACTTCCCGCCCTGCTGAGAACACAGTCATGCTGCCCAGTCCGGAAATGAAGGCTGGACTAGAAAATTCTTTTGAGGGGTAACCGCCACCTCAGAGCTGAGGAGGGTGTCCCACTGTACTGTCCAGCCGAAGGAGGTGACCCACTGTCCAGTCCAGCCGACGAAGCTGTCCCGCTGTCCAGCCCAGCTGAGGAGGCTGTCCTGCTGCCTTGTCCACCTTTCTGCTGCCCAGCGAAGGCCGCCCTGTTTGATTAAGTCTGTTATTTAAACCCCTCGTGTTGCCGCGCACTTCGTGTAGTATTATTCGTAGATGATTATGTTAGTAACGGTAACTGAGTGTTTGCCTGGTGAACACGTTACATTCACGAAGTGGTCTTATTTCCATGTCCTGTTCTCATGCCATGTCTAGACTTCATTCTCATGTTTAATCTAGTTGATCTTGTTCAATATAGACCGCGCTCCCTGTGTTTTGTTTGTTTGTCAATAAAGACCTTGCTCCTGCGCTTACTTCCTGTTAATAGTCTCATGTCGTGACACACGAGCTGGAGTGTGGTCATAGACGACCGTCCAGCTCACGGTCTCTGGAGCAGCCCTCATTTAGAGTGGCATATAAATCATCTAGAAATTCAGACCGTATTCTTAGCACTGAAATACTTTCTGCCTCAATTGTGAGGTCACCATGTGCTATCTGTGACAGACAATACAGCTGAAATCTCATATATCAACCAGCATGGAGGGTTATGTTCGTGCATCCTGTTCAGATGGGCACAACTAAATCTTCTCTGGGTGGAGGCAAAGTTTTTGTCAGTGAGTGAAATGTACATTCCGGGCAACCGGAATGTGGGGGCAAACATCCTCTCAAGGCAGGAGCTGAGGCCCGGGGATTGGAAGCTCTATCCACAAGTGTTGAAGTCTGTATGGCAGAGTTTCAGCCAACCAGAAGTGGATGTGTTCGTCTTCGAGGAGAGAACACACTGCCCACTGTGATTTGCTCTCACTCCTCCCACATCACTGGGGCTGGAAGTCATGGTACACACATGGCCGAGGTCACGTCTGTACACCTTTCCCCCTATCGCTCTGCTCCTACAAGTTTGCCAAGACCGTCTATGTCCGCTGCTCATAGCACCTTATAGGCCAGCTCGATTATAGTTCTCAGAGATAATATCCGGTCTCGAGTGTCTTGCAATGAGCCTCAGGCTCTGAAAAGGTCATACCCTCAGTATAACGGCATGGGTATTCTCATTCCCACAGTGTGAAGCACTTGTAATATAATGACGATATAATCAGTGTCTGTAGATTGTCTCTTAATATGCATATGGAGCCAGGAAAGTTGTGTATCATCAGCGTCTTTGTAAACAGATAAGAGTTACAGCACTGAATGAGTGCAGGACATGTTTGACATTAATGCCATACTGTATATTATCTTGCTTGGAGAATGTTGAATGTGAGTGCAGAGATCCAAGGCATAGAATGTTTAAGAACTAATTATGTTAAGCAGTGAGGCACAAGCCCTGGACATATTTTCTTACTTGTGTGGAAAAATATGGCTGGCTCCATTTATTTTTCTGCTCTGTTATTTCTGGATGGCGCTCACTTCGGGTAAATAGTGCTGCTCCCTATTGTAAATCTGATGCGCGCAGGTCTTTAGAGTGAGGCTCTTTTGAGGAAAAATCTAGATGGTTTGGACATTTTTTCCACCCTAATGATAGAGTAGAGGAACAAGAGAACTTTAATATATAGCCTGAAAATCAGTTTGGGGTCATCACTCTTCAACCTGATGATGAAAGTTTCTTGTGTTTAACAGACAATGAAATGCAGATCTGTGACACTGCTTATCTTTATCTATTGTCAAAGTCTTTTCACCTTCACTAGGCAAATTGTTTTCAGCTCAGATTTTATACTTCAACCACACATATTAAGCCTCAACATTCAATTCCAGCATAAATTCCATTTCCTTTAATATAATCCCCATATAATTATATTAATTAGCAAAAATGGTGCATAGGGAAAATGAAATAACGCAAGTTGAACTGTAAAAATATTATTTTATTCGTAGAGGTTCATGCAGGATAGGCCTCTCTGGCGCCACACTCCCCTTTCATATCAAATGTTTGTCCAAGCCACACAAGAACAGCGAGCTCCATGAGGACCTATCAAGTCGGTGGAACTGTGTGCTATTTCAGCAGAGCTGAGAGTGGAGGAGAGCTGGAGAAAAGCCTGACTGCACTGCTTTACTTGATTTAACACCATTACGGGATGTCATGAATCTTCATGCCACACAACTCAAAATACAAATTACAAATTAATCAGACATAATTTTGTTCAAGGCTAAATCTTTTGGAAACATATATCAGCTGACAAAAAGATAAGTAAAATGTTAACACAATGAAATGCACTTCACCAAGGAACTTATAGGAAAACGAGAGCGTCTTTTGGATCAAAATAAAACATATACATTAAATTAAAGAGGTCTTTGATATTTGAGCTGGGAATGTATGTACAGTATGCACATATGTTAATGAACTGTTTTAGAGGCATTACTGCTATAGAGATGTAATTATTGTAATTATTATTTTTGGAGTTGTAATTGAAACAATAAAACAAATTTAAATGTGATTTTCAGATCTTGCATTAAACATTTTGTTCTACTTTTACCACGTCCCAGTGCTCATTTGTTCGTTTTTCTAAATAATCATTTAGAAACAGCTTGAGTATTTCTACCAAATTTTTTTTTTTATATGTTAAGACAACCTTGAGTCCTGAAAATCATCTTCCAATTAGAAACTGGAATCTACTAATTAATAGATCATTTCTATTTTTAGCTGTCATCCTTAATGTATATGCATGTCACTGACAGATAATGTCATCTTTAAATAATAATAATCTACTGTTGTAAATAATAGAAATGCAGCAAAATAGCTGATAAAAGAAAACTTGTGGACAGCTATTAATCTAGCCTTGACAGATAGTTTAAACACAATCAATACATGGGAATGAGACTTCCCTGCCCTGCAGTGAGTCATCATATTTCTTTATTTTGTGTTGCAGAACAGAATTCTGGCTAACCATAGTGGTTTCATTGCAAGATCTGTTTTCAAATGACACAAAACTAAATTCTATAAAACCACTGCAGTCTATTTCTGACTGCACCTATAAAGCTTAATTGCTGTGATAGTTTATGGTTTATTTAACCAGCCTTTTGGCTACATCCAGGTAGGCCAGTTCGATCTCTTTTTCTGCAGGACAGGTGTTGATGAACTCATCTCGATCATAGGCACTGTTCAGGTAGCGCCACACTCCTGTCAAATTAGTAGGAATATCGTAGTTACGATACTTCTTGGCAACAACCTGAAAAAAGCCAGAACGATGGGAAGCAATCAAAGTGTCAAACCTCAGCTTGCACAATTATTTTTTACAGTTTTTAAACCTGTCACACTATTTGTAATCACAATGCTGTAGTTAGTGTATGTACAGGGCTGTGAGCAGCTCACCTTGACTATGTGGAGTTTTGGCAGGAGGTTGCAATCTGCCAGGGTGAGTTCGTTGCCATCCAGGAACTTGCGGTTAGAGCTTTTCTCTTCCTCCATGCTGTCTGCGTCTATCTCCTCAGGCAGAGCGCTGTTCAGGTAGTCATCCAGCTTCTGTAGGGCCTTTGTCACGTTTTTCTCCAGCCCTGCCGCAATCCATATTACACACTTAAATTACATATTGCTTATGAATAATTATTCATTATTAATATACCCGTTAAAATCACAGAAAGGTCAGTATTCCCATCATCTTAAAATATCGCTACACACAGGCATACTAGTGTCTATAAAATACTACATCCATTCAGAAAATCAAATGATCTGGTTTGACATGTCTACCTCCATTGGCTTCTGGCCTTGAGTTTTTGATGTAAGCTGAGAACTTTGCAAATATGTCAATCCCTGCTGTGTTGGACTCCCTGTTCTTGGCTGCCAGCTTGGGGTATCTGAGGCACACAGAGAACAGAAATATAGCATTTTCCACTTCCTTTAGGCAAATATCATCTCTGTGTCATTTAATAATATCTTTGACATATTTCAAAACATAAACTCAAAGCTCAGTACTACAGACAGAAGGCTTTATGTTTTGCAATAAGCACTAGATTGCAAGAATATATCCCTGTAGTATATGAGTGTATATAGTATAGAATAAAATATGGTCAAATACAAGTCAAAGTAAATTTACAAATCACTCCTCTTTGTTTTTAATACTTTTTCGATTGGGGCTGTATTAATTTGGGGTTGTATTAAATGAACAGGACTAGTTAATGATCAATTTGATGACTATTTATGGACATAATTTCAGCCTCATCACTGTGCAAAACAATTTTGTTTAATGTATAACTGAAACTGACCAAAAGTATTTTAAGAGTGTTTAAAACCACAATACCTACACAAAAGCACTTCTATATTTTACTAAACTATATAAGTCTACAAAACATCCAGTCACTTACTCTGGTGGTGCTAACACTTCTTCTAAAAACTCCTCAATTTTGTTGATGTCTGTCTTGACCTCACCATTGTACGTGAGAAAAGGAGGGTGTGTGCCGGGAGCCAGATTATGCAAGTCAGCTGGTTTCCTAAATAAATAGCAGATACGATATGATAAAAAAAGTAAGAAAACATTTATGATCATCAAAAACTGAAAATTGTGTGTGTGTGTGTGTGTGTGTGTGTGTGTGTGTGTGATCAAATCTATCACAAAAGCTATATTTTATACTCAAATTGGTAAGTTATATGAGATAAGTTTTCACCTCTTCAGGTCCACAGTGGTGACGTTGAAGACAACTCCTTTGAGCCAAAGAATCATGAAGAGTCGTTGGGAAAATGGACAATTCCCGATGCTCTCCCCATCACTCCCGGCCTGCAGACCACATGACACTGACAAATGACTCTCTCATGACACAGTCTTAACTCTTTTACTTAGTGACCACAGACTTTACTGAACTCTGTCAGTCAAGTCTTTTTTTTTGCTTTGCTGAAACTACAAATAGGCCATGAATATCAAGATCAGCAGAGGTTAATACAACACATTGTAGTCTGAGATGTCCCAAGTTGCTTCGAATGAAACATCCCTGTTTAATCTGATGAACAAAGAGAATCTGCAGGCAAGCAATAAAGTACAACAGCGCCCTCTTTTGGATTAATCGCATATATTCATATTTCGGTGTCTAAGAAAACTAGTTTCATTGTGGTTCAACATTTTCATCTCAAACGAATTTTCTAAATCTGGCATTAAGCCCGAATATTAAATGGTAACTAAGTGATATTCATTCTTAAGATATATATTTAATGTATTTAAATTTCTCAAAGAAACAAATTATTACAGTGAAATAAGGAGCTCAAATAACTGAAGAGTTATAGGGAACTATAATTCTATGCAATTTAAGAGAGTAAAAAAAAATCCATCTAGACAACTTAAAGTCTTATCACAACAGAGGGATTCCTTTGTTGAAAAGGTTCTAAGTTGAATACATTTAGCAAGCTCGAACCTTTAACCATCCAAAGAAACCTTAAACAGTATTTGAACAGTATGTATGAAATGGTCCAATACTCACTTTACAGTGCACTAGTTAAGGAAGTTTGATGTAGAATATGCAACAAACTCCTAAATATACCGCACAATTTACTGCAAGAGGTTCGTGTCCTAGTCATGCAGAATGTTCATAATGCACATCTCAGTTTGCAGGGAGTAAATAACATTTTTATATATTTTGAGCATTGTCTTAAATCGTATCATGTAATTGTTGCCATATGGCAACAACATGCCCTAAAGGATCTATGGTGTGTGTAATCATGAATTAAAACAGGCCTACATAGCAAAAAAAAGACACTAGGTATCTCTAATAGCATATTTACATATTTTCACATTCAAAGAAAAACTGTTGTAAATTCAGATGTTTTGCAATTTCAACTTATTTTCAAAATTCTTTCAAGAGATAGAATTAAAAAGATACTTCACCCACAACATGCTTGGATCTAATTTTTATGTGTATTTCGAGTGAATAAATCTAGCCGCATACTTTTTACAACTGTAATATCTTTCTAGAAATTCTACATGCTTACTAGATGATACTTTCCACCATTGAACATTGTTGTCTAACCCCCAGCCCACCCCACTGAATTCCTTTTAACTACAATATTAGTTAGTTTAGTTAGTTAGTTGAACTTTATTGTCCCATGAGGGAAATTTGTCTTGGGCAACAATGCCACATATGGCTACAGTGAACACCAACAACATATATAGACTTTACCTTACATAATACAATCACCATGCATTTACATTACATTGCACATATCTCATTGTCCTCCCCTATACATCAATAATACCAGGGCCCTTATACCAGACTGGAGTAAAACCATTATACAGTGGTGTGAAAAAGTGTTTGCCCCCTTCCTCATTTCCTGTTCCTTTGCATGTTTGTCACACTTAAGTGTTTCGGAACATCAAA
>JAFFST010006580.1:109077-123093 GCA_022414735.1 Noturus placidus
GCGAATAATCGCACCAACTGTTGTCACCTTCTCACCAAGCTGCTTGGCAATGGTCTTGTAGCCCATTCCAGACTTGTGTAGGTCTACAGTCTTGTTCCTGACATCCTTGGAGAGCTCTTTCGTCTTGACCATGGTGGAGAGTTTGGAATCTGATTGATTGATTGCTTCTGTGGACAGGTGTCTTTTATACAGGTAACAAACTGAGATTAGGAGCACTCCCTTTAAGAGGGTGCTCCTAATCTCAGCTCGTCACCTGTATAAAAGACACCTGGGAGCCAGAAATCTTTCTGATTGAGAGGGGGTCAAATACTTATTTCCCTCATTAAAATGCAAATCAATTTATAACATTTTTGACATGCGTTATTCTGTCTCTCACTGTTCCAATAAACCGACCATTAAAATTATAGACTGGTCATTTCTTTGTTAGTGGGCAAACGTACAAAATCAGCAGGGGATCAAATACTTTTTTCCTCCACTGTATACTAATGAGGTGACATGCATTCTTATACAACTGAAGACTAATGCTCCACTGGAGCAGTAGATTCTGAACACAACATCCACTTTTGCGCTCTCCCACTCACAACACAGCATCTTAATTTATGAAAGAAATTCCTTTCTGACAAGGAAAACAGTAGCTAATATCGAACTATTTAAGAGAAAATTTTGTGTTGTATTAAGTTAACAAAATACATCACAAACAATATAACAAATTGCTAATGTTTAAATATAGAAACAAAGTTCAAGTGCTAAATTAAGTGTTTTGTTTGTTTGTTTTTAAACAAATTATTCCATTTTTTTTGTTTTTTGTTTGTGATTTTTGTTTCAACATTTGTTGATGCATTTTTGCAGGTACAATGTTAACTTTGATTCTGGAATTTGATTGGTGGCAGGCTCTAAAAAGAACTTATAGCCTTAGAGACTTAAACTGACACTTGTCGGCAAAGTCAAACGTAAAATTCCTCACTCTCATAACTACATTCCCTTTGCATTAGTAGTTACTGATTAATGCAAAGTAGTTACTGAATAATATGAATTGCCACCAATAACTGATTAAGACTTTAAGAGACAAATGAAAAATTAAAAGACACTTCATAAGCTGAAACACAAAATAAATTTCAAACAAAAACCTTTGTATTGTACTCCAAATCATTCACAAATTACTCACCCTTGATGAACTTGAGAAAGTTGCACCACTGAACAACCTTTAAACTTCTTTTTTTAAGACTGAAACCTTTGGCATATCAGTAGTATCAGTCAGCATAGATTTAGGTTTTAGATAGTAAAGCAGGGCCATATGCATTTCTGAATGGATGGCTCATAAAGCCAGCAGGATTATACACAGTGATACAGCTTGAACAAATTATTTTATTAATTTCCGACCTGAATAAGCTATATCACTTAACAGATGTTTACATATAGGCCACAAGACACAATAATAACTGTATTTAGGGTTAGGGTTAGGGTTAGGGTTACACAAATTAACCAGTTCAAAAGTTTACACACGCTTGATTCTTAATACCGTGTGTCGTTACCTGAATGATCCACGACTGTTTTTATGTTTTGTGAGAGTTGCTCATGAGTCCCTTGTTTGTCCTGAGCAGTTAATCTACCCACTGTCAGAAAAATCTTCCAGGGCCTGCACATTATTTGGTTTTCCATCAACTTCTGCATTTTTGACCCATTTCCAACAGCGAATATATGATGTTGAGATCCATCTTTTCAGACAGAGGACGACTGACGGACTCGTACACAACTATTACAAAAGGTACAAACATTCACTGATGCTCAAGAAAGCAACATGATACATTATGATCCAGGAGGGTGTAAACTTTTGAACAGGGTGATCGGTGTAAATTGTTGTTATTTTGTCATTTGGGGAATATCTTATTTAGTGTCTTAAGGGCAGTACTAAACATAAGAAATAAGATTTTTCTACAAACTAATAATGATTGACATATTGTTATATAAAATCAATAATGAGTATATAAGTATATACACGGGGTATATCAAAAACACATAGTTATCTTCAGTATCTGTGAAATGAAACAGCACCACCTTCACTATCAATAGGTAATTTCAGCATGCTCTATAAACATTATAAACACCAGTCCATGATCTCTGGCTTGAAAGTGCTTAATTATTCTTCATTTGAAGCTATTTGTATGTAATTCAATGTTCAGTAATGTTAACATCATGATGTTTTTTTTTTTTTTTCAGGATTATGAGCAAGAGTCAAAAGAACAATAACTACAAACTACTACATGCAATCTGTTATTTTGTAACATGGCTGAAAACTCACGCCCTTGTGAAGACAAGGTCTTTTCTTTTATTACTGTGATCTTTGATGATCATAAACTGCTGTGATGAAGTCACGAGGATGTAAAATCAGCCATTGTTGGCTGTGTTTAAATATATATTCAAAAACTTCTATGTTGTCTTTAAAAGCACATGCAACCATACACAGAGTTTTAATACTAGTCTAAGTGCTGCAAATACTATTATGTTCTGTGGAAATTAGAAATGGTACAACATATTTAGTATAACTTCATCTAAGACGTTTCAAACACACATCACACACACTCGACTGTTGTCAATCACTGTTACTCAATCAGCAAAGTGACCCCTTTGCGTACTGAGATTATGGTGTCCCTTCTATCAAAAAGTAAAGAGAACACATGGGTTCATTTGCACACATAGGTTCAACCTGGTTTCCATGACGGTACAGTTACCTGGTGAATGATTAAACAGCATTGCTATGTCCTGATGAAACTCGGAGTAGAATTATGATACAGAAACCAATGTGTGATTTTGACCGATATTTGATGCAATGCCTAAAACCCGTGTCTGGGCTAAACACACACTGATATACTAGATGAGCATATTGAGTCATTTTGAGCAAACCCAGCCACAATCAGTGACTCTAAACCCATGGTTAGGAATAAAGTGACTTCAGAAATTAATGATTAAGAAATGATTGAGAAAGCTGACAGATTGACTGGGAATCTTCTTCTTGTGTTCTGGACATGTCTTATCTACACGCTAGACTAAATCCCAATCAAGTATTACTTGAAGTATCAAAGTCAAGACAATATCTTGGATTTTCATTTCACGACATATTAAATTCCTGTGTCGATATCATGCCTCTATAATAAACTATCTGAGACTATTTGAGCTTTTTTTTTTGGACTTAATCTAAATGGTTCAAGTCCATGTGATGATTTTCACTATCATGCAGCCACACCTGAATGACCTTCAGTCAGCAAGCTAAGGCTGAAAGGTCCTTATTGGTGACAATAACTCCCATTTCTGAACGTTAGCAGAAGAAAAACTTTATTTGACATGATAAACAAACAAAAGAACCTTATGAGGAGCTGACTCTTTTTCTGAGTGTCTACACTACACTACTACACATTGGCAAAACATTTTTAAAATATATAACTACATTTGGCCCAGAATTTAAAATATAAAAATTTTAATGGTCTTAACAACAAATCATTGGTCAGAAAATTGAACAAATGCACTTCTGAGACGTCCTGTACCACTATTTACTCATTTACTTTTGCTTCAGTGAACTGTATGGGGAAAAGCCAGAAACAATTCTCCTATATAGTCTTCTTGTACACAAAGGTAAAATCATGGTAATGATTAAAATGCTTGGTGTAAAATACAAACAAACACATGGTCTGGGTGTACAAAATTAAAAGAATGTGAAATTGAAATGAAATAAATACAATAAAAAAGCTGTCTGCAGCAAGGCTTAAACATTTAAAGAAATCAAAGGGGAACGCTATTCCATACTAAGCTTATTTGTTTAATTCTTGCTAATTTCCTGACCAATGATTTGTTGTTAAGACCAGTAAAAGCATAATATTTTGCCATTTGTTTTGCCAGGACTGTATGCAACTTGGGTATACCAAATGAATGAGTAATATCTGCGTCCCATTTTGACAAAGAGTGCAATTTCAGGCAGACTGGGATCTACAGGTTTCTCCTCTTCTTCAACAATGTTGTTTTGCACTGGTTTGAGACTGTAGTCCACCACTTCTTCATCTGGTTCTGCACCTCTGCCTTCGTGTAGTGAGAAGGCCATCATCATCCCATCCTCGGCATTGTCTTCATACATGGCTTCCTGTAGCTGCTCTTCATCACATGGCTCTCCGAAGTGCTCAGAGGACAACGTGGATGAGTGTCTGGATGACCCTTCTTCTCCATTCTCCCCTGTTGGAACCTCATACAAACCTACGCCATTCTGGATTTCACTCGAGATTTCCTCTGCCTCCGCTGTCGCTTCATTAGTTTTCATGTAGTCTGGAGACAAACTTCTCCCTGCTTTGCAATGCACATCAATCTCACAGTAAAGCGCGTTTGTCTCTGGTGCATCGTAGGAAACCGCACTTTGGTTCTCATACTTTGGATCTTCTTTAACAGAGACATCTGGCTCATCAAAAGGCTTTTCATACAAGTTATCTTCATCTATATTCTCATATATATTCTCCTCGGCCATGTTTGAAGTCTGACAGGTTTGGCTGAAGCACCTGAAACGCGCACCTGCTGCTGAGGGGAGAGTACAGGAGTGCAGTGGAGCACGTGGGCAGCTCTCAGCCGCAACTCCCTAATGAACTTTGCTCTATGGACATGTCATTTAAAATGGCTGAAACAGCTCCCTGTTGCCTCATATCGTGCACTACAGAGGGTGTGGAAATCATTATTTCATACTCTATACAGTGTACCTATATAGGGGACTATGGCACATTATGGGAGTCAATGAATGTGAGTAAAGAACAGGAACTCAAATCAAACTCCTTGTGTTTTATACCTTTTACATTTACATTTTATGGCATTTGGCTGACGCCCTTATCCAGAGCGACTTACATTTATCTCATTTATACAACTGAGCAGTTGAGAGTTAAGGGCATTGCCCAAGGGCCCAACAGTGGCAGCGCTGGGATTTGAACTCACAAACTGCCGATCAGTAGCCCAACGTCTTAACCATTAAGCTACCACTGCCCATATATGATGCTGATGCTGCATATGAGGTTTTCTCTTACAATGTGTCTTTGTGTCCAGCTGGACTTAGAGAAACACTACAGTTTGGAGTACCATCTTCAAAATTACCTTATTTTTTTCTTAAAATTGTATATTTCCTCAGTTTAAACATTAGATACATTTACTATGTTCTATTGCGAATAACAGATGCTTTTATGAGATTTGCATATCATTGCATTCTGTTTTTATTAACATTTTACACAGCGTCCCAACTTTTTTGGAATTGGGGTTGTACTACTACTACTACTACTACTACTACTACTACTACTACTAATAATAATAATAATAAATATAACTGCAAGCAGCAATGGCAGAGTCCTCCTCGAGATTGTGAACCATTTCAAAATTGACATGGTAGAGAAATGTATCTCACAGATGCAACATTTCAACACATTTGGATCAATGGCACATTTGCAGTTCATTTTTGTAGTTTTCCCACATATGATCATTGCAGAGAAAAACCAGGAATCAGTGAGAATTTGGGAGAATTACTTTGTGCTTTATTCTGATTTGATTTATTCTGTGTTGCCATAACATTAATCTGAATGATGTGTACTTTGGCTCAAGCAAAGACAAACAGCACCATCTAGCATATTATAAACATATTGTTAAACATAATATAACAGATATTATCAAAGATAACATGACCGTTCCTTCTAATGTCATTGTTTTTTGCAGATATAAGGTTGTCATCGCACCTCATATGCTCTGTGATAGGTTGGCACCTGCCTAGTGTCCCCTCGGATAGGCTCCAGGCTCCAGGCTCCGCGCGACCCTGTGTAAGTATTACGCCACTAGAGGGAAATAAAGTACTATACACAACACAAGATTCGCCAATTGGCACAAATAAGAGCAAATATGAGGAAAGTATTCTACTGTACAGAAATTCTCTCTCTCTCTCTCTCTCTCTCTCTCTCTCTCTCTCTCTCTGAAGGTGTTGTTTTATACCCTATCAATTTCATCCCAGTATGCCACAGCTCCCTATTTAAAAATAAATAAATAAATAAATAAAAAATAAACATACATGAAGTTGCACTCTAACATTTCAAATTCCGATTACACTTTATTTTCTAATGCAGCAGCTGCTATGCATTTCATGCTAATAAGCTGCATAACTGATTTCACTCTCTTTGGCCTATACATGATGTGACAGAGATGGTGACAGACATATGTAGCCACAGCATGTGCACAACATCTTAGTAACAGCTTTGTGTGATATTACAATTTAAAGATTATATTTATAAATTTACTTCATACTGCCCTGCAGGTTAAAACAGCAAATTCGTCATTTCAAACCAGTACATAAAGATTATTTATGCTTATTTACCTAGAACAATTTTGGAAATATTTGTTTCCAGAACAGTTGATTCTACTCTTGCTTTTCTTTTCTTGATAACAACTCAACCACACAGGAAGTGGGGTGCATCCTTTTCTTGTGTGAAAAAGCAAATCACTCTATGCAATTTAACGCGACTATATTATACTGTAGGTACAGAGGAAAAGCGGAATAAACACAGGAAAATGTGAATGTTAAGCATTTTATACTTAAGTTAGGCAAGGGAATGAATAGTATAACAGTGGCATTCTCAAGATTTTTAGACACAAGCTAATTATGGTGTGTGTGTGTGTGTGTGTGTGTGTGTGTGTGTGTGTGTGTGTGTGTGTGTGTGTGTTGAGCAAGGATTCATTTACAGAAATTTTTGTTTAATTTTTGTTACAAAATGAATGGTTACATAACATTGGCTTCTTAGTTGCATTTCTAATACTCAAGGAATTTGGTGAAAATACCCACAATGCTTTAATGAAATAGAAGTGATAAAACTTAAAGTCAGAATTGGTGTGGAAACGGGACAGGAAATCTTATTTCAAGGGTGACATCCAACACCCTATATCTCACATGTGACCACACCCTTGAAAACAAAAAGGCCTGTGAGAGTCATAGACTTGTTCAAATTATTCACCACAGTCCCACTGTATATAATCAGTCTTCATATAATCAAATCATAAAACACCATTTATGGTATACTCCAGTGTTATTCCAGTCTAGCTGACATAACAGAATATCCACCCAATCATAAGACAAATGAACAGCCTCTCCCAGCTGCGACCTGTGACCCAACAAAGGTTAGTCGTGAGCACTTAAAAGACCTTGACTTCATCCCAAATTGCGTCCTACTTCTTATAAAGGTGAAAGATCAGAAAGGAAAAATTCCCTTCTGTAGACCTCCAATAGCGATGTAGCCTTTTGAAATTCAGCCTGTTTGACACTTCACCCAAAACAGCCCTACTATCCATCCATCCATCCATCCATCCATCCATCTTCAACCGCTTACTCCTTTTCAGGATCACGGGGAACCTGGAGCCTATCCCAGGAGGCATCGGACACAAGGCGGGGTACACCCTGGACAGAGTGCCAGTCCTTCACAGGGCACAATCACATACACACTCACACACACATTCACACACTATGGACACTTTAGACACGCCCATCAGCCTAACATGCATGTCTTTGGACTGGGGGAGGAAACCGGAGTACCCGGAGGAAACCCCCGACACACGGGGAGAACATGCAAACTCCACACACACATGGCTAGTTAGCACGCAATTGAACGGCCTTTACGTTTATTTATTTATTTTTAATATACATAAGTGCACATAATCTTTCACAATGATACACAAATTTCATTTCTTAGTATATATAAAATATTTTTTTTTGTATTTAAGGGTAGAAAAAAAGCCTCATTTTTGTCCGTCCATGTAATCACCCTAGCAACACCAAACAGTCCTCGCGCTGCCGGAGCGCCAATCAGTTTTGAAGCCGCCTCTTTCGTCACTTCCTTCGGAAACGCTGGGCTCGGCTTAGTTTAGCGCTGTTTAGCAAATACGCGGCCATCTTGGATTCAACAGTCTCGCTACAGGCACCCGTTAGTTTTTGGGATGGCTGGAACTGAAACAGCACTTGGGGATTCCTGGGCGTAATTATTTTTTAAGGAATAGGTTCGGGTCGTCAGTTTTATCCTGAGAATTTTGGCGGAACTTCACTAACTTCCCCAATCGGCGGCGGACCGTTTGTGTAGCGGTTCTAACCTAAAGTCCCCTCCTCCTCCTCCTCCTCCTCCTCCTCGCCAAACCGCTGTGTGCAGTTCGGCGGGCCTGGAAGAACTGTATGGGCTTGGTTCCGTTCAGAACTTTGGATTTGACAGCGTTTGTTTACTTTCTAAACTAACTGGCTGCTGTTTTGGAGTACGGTTATGGTGGGCGCATGGTCCGCACTGCACAAGTTTGTGTTGTGTGCCACCGGTTGGACATCCAGCGCTGTGTGGTGTGATGCGGCTCGATAGATGACTTTATTAGCGTGGAGTGGCGGCGTCTTCCGGCGGGTGTTGTGCTGAAAGTTCGCCTTTCTCCATGGTCTTCACCAGCTGTCGGATAACTGCTTTCTGCTCTTCCTTCGGACCGAGTCTCTGCGAGTAGACACACGTGGAAAAGGGAGACGCACTTTGGAGCTCGAGACGCGTTAAAATGTCAACGAGGACCCCGCTGCCTACAGTCAATGAGCGCGACGCGGAGAGTGTAAGGCTCCCTGTAGCATCTTCAGGGGTTCTGTTTGGGCTCATGTTTAGTAATCTTTGAGGCTCGAACTTTTCTCGGCACTTTTGATACACTTCATATTTCCTCCAGTAGTTGTGTTAGTAGCACAAGATGAGGCTGACGTGTCCTTCCTTCCTTCCTTCCTTCCTTCCTTCCTTCCTCCATCCATCCATCCATCGCGACTTACTCACACACTTCCTTCCATCCATCCATCCATCGCGACTTACTCACACACTTCCTTCCATCCATCCATCGCGACTTACTCACACACTTCCTTCCTTTCCATCCATCCATCCATCGCGACTTACTCACACACTTCCTTCCTTCCATCCATCGCGACTTACTCACACACTTCCTTCCATCCATCCATCGCGACTTACTCACACACTTCCATCCATCCATCCATCGCGACTTACTCACACACTTCCTTCCATCCATCCATCGCGACTTACTCACACACCAATGGTAGCAGAGCTGCATGCAAAGTGCTAGCTTGCCATCGGGGGCGACTTAGGGTTCGGTGTTTTGCCCAAGGACACTTCGGCATGGGATCACCCGGGCCGGGATTCGAACCACCAACCCTACGATTAGTGGACAACCCGCTCTACCGACTGAGCCACAGCCGCCCAAGTTGTTGTTCTGTAAAAATAAATAAAAAGTCACTGAGATATCACACGTATCTATCTATGTGTTGGACAGGATTACAAAAATGCTTTCCTAGTCCTTTTCGCTTGTGTTAGGCAGATTCATAGTACGTAAGCATGAAGATAAATTTGACCTCGTTAGCTTGTAGGATTGACCGAGTACAATTACAGCACAGATGTAGCCGAATGGATCTTCATTCATCTTCAGCAACCAACTTTTCCTGGTCAGGGTGCCGGAGTAGATCCCCGACACACTGGGTGTGAGGCTGGAATACACCCTGAATGGGACACCTGTCTGTCGCAGAGCATCACACACTCATAAAGGTTTAGGGGAATTTTTAGCATAGCCAGTCTGCATACAATGGGAGTGTTTTTTGGGTGGAAACCAAAGAACCCAGAGGAAACCCACACGGTGACTGGGTGGACATACTCAGACATTCCAGTAACCCAAGCTCAGGATCGAACTGGGTACGCGGTGCATGCTTCCTAAAATGAACTCCGTGTTCATTTTATTTGTTTACTAGCAATACCAGCGCCCAGAAAACATACACGATATTGCCAAAAGTTTGTGAACATCTGACCATCACATCCACAAGTGCATTTATTTATTTTTTTTCTTTAAATCCCGTTTCAGATTTAGTCTCCCCCCCCATTGCATTATAGTAAATAACCTCCACTCTTCTGGGAAGGTTTTCCGCTAGAGTTTGGAGTGTGGTTGTGGGGATTTGTGTTCGTTCAGGCACTGCTATTCAGTGAGAGAGTCTGCGGTACAATCAGCGCTCCAGTTCATCCCAAAAGTGTTCAAAATCAGTGATCTGTGTAGGACACTCGAGTTCTTCCACGCCAAAATATTGGTAAATCATGTCTTCATGGAGCTCGCTTTGTGTACAGGGGTGTTGTCATACTGGAACATTTTTGGGCGTCTTAGTTCCAGTGAAGGGAAGTTGTAATGCTGACAGTTGTGTGTTTCCAGCTTTGTGGCAGGAGTTTGGGGAAGTAACACATGGGTGTGATGTTCAGGTGTATGTAAAACCTTTGGCCGTATAGTGTGTGTGGGTATTATTTATTTAGTTATTTATTAAAAAAACATACACTATCTATATCTCTCTATATCTATCTGTCTATATATAATATAATTCTTTACACGTTTTCCCCAAATCGTGTGTTAAGACAAGGTATGCAATTTCTACGGTTGTCCTAATGACATAGATGGTTGTACCACTTATTTGTTATGATGTCAACAATTTCGTAATAATATCCATAATTTCTTTTGAGATTGAAAATTAGTGTAAGAGTGTAGTTATAATGATGTCCTGGGGTCCTAAAATCACACTAAATAAAACTTTTAGTAGATAAACCAATGATTACAAAAGATCTCGTGTAATTTCTTAGTCAAGTAGAGACAGGGAATTAAAAAAAAAATAATAATAATAATAAAGTGAAAAATTAACTCCAAGGCAGATCTTTGCCGATATGATCTGGTGTGAGGATTACTGTGACAAGGAAATGTGTGAAAATCTACGCAGTGTGGTGTTTCCTCTGAAGGCTGATGGAGTGTGTAAGTGTTAATAGCCAGCTTTTGGTGGTATGAACAGAGGAGCGACTTAGCCCTCCCCTCCCTCAACAATAATGTAAGGATAGGGTGCAGACACGAGCATCACTCCGTGTCTGTGGATCGATGAGCAGCTAGCGTCCCCAAAAACGACGCGCTCGCCTGTTTGGACATCATTCACGTAATTGATGCTAACATGAAGGGCTCGCATTCGGTCAAGAGACACCGCGTTACCATAGTAAGTTGTTTCCAGGGTTTTTTTTTCTTTTACTCCGAAGTAACGAAGGACAAATGTCTAGGGGTTTTATCCTGAACAGGTATGAAGCATTAGCCGGTTCCAAGCTTTAGTGTTTATAATTTCAAGTTAATGAGAATTTCAGTAAAGTCCGGGATTATTAGTATAAAAGCTTTTTTTTTAATCGACTGGAAAATGAAAACAATTTTGGGTATAAATGACATGCTTCCTTTTGTTTTATTCATTAGGGTCAGGTTAGAAATTAGGACCGTATTGAACTGATGTATGACCGCTGAGAAGACTGTAGAAGGTTTTATCCTATAATGGGTTTTCTGCTGTCCTACATAGCTGTGTGCAGATTAAAAAAAAAATCCCCTCTAAGTTTGACTACTTGAAATGAGGGCTCCACAAAAATAGTAGCCACTGGAGCATTAGACGTTAGACCCCTTGCAGATGTATCTTAACAGGTCTAAGGACTTCATAAAAAAATCATAGTAAATTTTTAGCTGGAATATTTTATCTTACAGGTCTAATACCCTGAATATGGAATGTTCTCTAAATATCAGACATATGAAGAGGTCACTACTGAAGGTCGCATATGTAATATTTGGACACTGCTTTATTTGACAAGCGTCTTCGAATTTGCAATTCACAAAAGTCATTCCTGTTCACGTTATTCTCTTGCATACTGAGAAAAACATCCACAGACTCGGGTTGTTTTGGAGCGATCTGTAAATATTTCACGGCTTTCTAGACATGCGTCGGTGTCTGTTCATCATCCTAATAATCACTGCCAGTATTTCCCTGCCTTAAAAATGGATTATGTGAATTAAAAGCTGGAAAATACTGGCCAATGACACGCGGGCATTTGTAAACACGTTTATACCACAGTTATGTTGAATTCTAGATTTTAGTTGTTCAGAAGATGAATGGATGGAGAAGGAGCCTGTTCTAATACACTGTCGTTTCTATAGTAACGGCTAATTCACAGGGACTTGTGTGGCGGTTGTGCCACATAATCTAAACCCTTGTGATAAAGGGGTGTTCTTTTGTAAAGAAAAAATGCATAATGTTTTGATACTTCTAAAACTTTTATGGATGGAGTCTCCAGTTTCAGTGCTTTTCCATCACAGGAAGGGCAGAGGATGTTCTCTGACAAGTAAAATTTTTATTTTGGTTTCAGTAACTTCACTAGAAAGTGACGGGACGTCTGTTTATAGTCGCTGTAATGCAAGTGATAATGGGAGCTAACGGGCGTAACGAATGTTCAATAACATGAACTGTAGCTATAAACCGGTGAGAAGTACAATTTCACTTCTTAAAAAAAAAGTGAACGAGATTGTTGTGGTATAAGTCAATAATCAAACTAATGAGTGTTGTGTTTTATTCCTTACATCTTCTACTGCTATGAAGAGGAAAACAGAGTAATTAGTGTAAGCAGGGCTGAAAGGTTGCGCAAGTTCATCATGATCAACCTGCTGGAAAATGCATCCTGGAGGCGATGGTGGTGTTGTGACCATTCATCCAACCAACCAGCCATGTGGACTTCTGCTATCCAGAAATATCTGAATTATAAGCACAATAGGATTTAGTCAGACTTTAACATAAACACACATCCTTCCAGAAGTTCTTCTTCCAGTTCTGACACGCATATAACGACTAACCTCGCTCACAGAGATGCAAGCAATATCTTGTCAGTAATACTTTTTTTTACAAGCATTTGCATGTTTGTTTCCTCATCTTTTATAGTTATTTTAAACTCCAGCTTGTCAGCTCCCTTTTTACCATAGCCATGTGGTTCTGTCGGCCTTCATCAGATATTACTCAACTGTCTGCCTAAACGATTTATGTGCTCATTTGAGCAGCTCTAGCCTAGATGGATTGGCATTCGTTTAATGCCGAAAGACAAGGATAGAGAAATCATTGCCTGATTGATTTTGTACCAGTTGTTTGATTTTTTTTTTTTTTTTTTTTTCTTTAAGCAAAATCATTAACTGTTTAAAATCAAATATTGTGGTATGATGCGTATTCCATGTCTCATCCCATAGTGTCAAAATAAAAGAGCCTATAGTGATAAAAAAAAATTGGTATGATTACTGTAGCTAGATATTATGGATTTTGCCATTTCAGTATTGTCATATTTTTATTTATTTTTTTAATATCTAGGGCTGACACAATACTAAACATTTTGATTATGGTGGCTGTAGCGAAGTCATATTGTCATTGTATTCTAAAGATCAAAATAAAAAAAAGAGTAAATAAATACAGTGGGTTCGGCACGTATTCAGACCCATTTGGTCTTTGCGACGTATGTTTGTTGTAATAGATTTAATGGACAGTTTTTGCCCATTAATCTACACACAATAATCCGTAATGGAAAAAAGAAGTCTGTAGAAATTTTTGCAAATCTATTACAAATCGAAAACTGAAATGTCTCATTTAGATAGCTATTCAGAGCAATTATTCAGTATTGTGTAGAAGCGCCTCTGGTAGCAAATACAGTGGTGTGAAAAAGTGTTTGCCCCCTTCCTCATTTCCTGTTCCTTTGCATGTTTGTCACACTTAAGTGTTTCGGAACATCAAACCAATTTAAACAATAGTCAAGGACAACACAAGTAAACACAAAATGCAATTTGTAAATGAAGGTGTTTATTATTAAAGGTGAAAAAAAATCCAAACCATCATGGCCCTGTGTGAAAAAGTGATTGCCCCCCTTACTATAACTGTGGTTGTCCACACCTGAGTTCAATTTCTCTAGCCACACCCAGGCCTGATTATTGCCACACCTGTTCACAATCAAGGCATCACTTAAATAGGAGCTGTTTGACACAGTAAGGTCCACCAGAAGATCCTTAAAAGCTACACATCATGCCGAGACCCAAAGAAATTTAGGAACAATTGAGAAAGAAAGTAATTGAGATCTATCAGTCTGGAAAGGGTTCTAAAGC
>JAFFST010006580.1:123958-140745 GCA_022414735.1 Noturus placidus
ACTATTGTTTCAATTGGTTTGATGTTCCGAAACACTTAAGTGTGACAAACATGCAAAGGAACAGGAAATGAGGAAGGGGGCAAACACTTTTTCACACCACTGTACAGCTTCCGGTTGTCTTCGGTAAGTCTCTACCAGCTTTGCACACCCACATTTGGGTTATTAATTCCGATTGGATGGGGAGCGTCTGTGAGCTGCCATCTTCAGGTCTCTCCACAGATGGGGTTTTATGGGGTTCAAGCCCAGGCTTTGTGTAGACCACTTGGCTGTACGCTTTGGTTTGTTGTCATACTGAAAAATGAACCTTTGCCCCAGCCTTCTTCACCCATGTCCCCTTTGGAGTGTATTTTCTTTAAGGACCTTTTTGTTTTGTTTTTTTTTTTGCTGTATTCACTCTTCTCTCAGTTCTGACCAGTGTCCCTGTCACTGAGAAGCACCCTATAGCATGATGCTGCCACCACCATGTTTCACCATAGGGATAGTGTTAGCCAGTTGATTTTCGATTTTTATCTCATGAGATCAGAGAGTATTTTTCCTCATGCTCGCAAAGTCCTGTAAGTGCCTTCCATAAGCCTTTTGCTCAGGAGTGCTTCCGTCTAGCCAATCTACTGTAATGTACTGGTTGTTGGACTGTTTCTGAGATTGTTGTCCTTCCAGGAAGTTCATATTTTTTTTTTTTTTAGCTGTTCTCTTGTTTATCTCAATGCCACTGATGCTACTTGTCACCACAGTCTAAAAAAATGTCGACAAGGGGACAGCACTTTATTTTACTACCTCATACTTCACAACAAAAGGAGACCCCAAAAAATATGACCTGGGAGAACTCTTACCACTGTTCAGTTAGTGCCACTTTCATCACCTGAGCATTTGTGAGACCTTCATTCTACTCACAGTGACAACCTAGTTTGCTGCTGGTGTTAAACTCCTGAAACAAGCTGCTCACTTGATGTGCACAGCCTACAGCATGTGAAAATGGTTGCTGAGCAAGCACACCTCACTATTGAAGGCAAAGACTGATGATACTAAGTAGGATACAGTAACATGTAGGCCGTGTAGGATCGTGACCCTGCTCACAGTCTGGAATGTCTGATCACTTTAAATTAGTGAAATTAGTGACCTCGTAGTAACAATTCACATGCTCTTTCGATTCACATGTGCTTAAGCCACTATTCTAAACGTCCTTGGTGACAAGCGTATCTAAATGATGCTTTATCATCACTTCTGCATCATTATCGGTTACGTAACATTCTGTTCCGAGTAACGTTATTGCTCTAAGTATGTCACTTCTGAAATGATTGATGCAGTGGCTTTTCAGATGTCTGAAGCTGTCAATTCTCTCAAAGCCTTTCTTGCTGAAAGAGGAAGTCATGGCTGAAATCCAGGAAACAGCATGAAGTTATTTCTTTAGCCAGCATTATTTACATCCCTTCCTACTGTCAAGGCTTTCAGGCTTTTGACTTGCGACCATAAACATTTAAGTTAATTTGAGTAACAGTTGAACTGGTGTGACTGGCTGCTGGTCAGATTTTTTTTGTTACTTCCTGTCTAAATACTGCAGCAAGTGGTAATTGAAGAAAGCACTGATGTAAAAATGAAGCTGCATATAGAATTCAGTGATAGGATTATGCGTCGATAAGCTAGAAATGGGCATTTCCTCAACCAACACAATATCCTAGATAAAGAAGTACCACTAATGTAATGTATTTCTTTCTCTTCTTCAGCGTACTGAAACTTCTGTGGTGCAACTGAAAGTCTACACTTTCCTAGTTTTAAACTAATGCTGCATTTGATTTACCTCTGATGTGGGAAGCTGGATTACAGAATTGCATTATGTATGACATTATGTCGTACATTTTGTGAATGCCTCCATGTTTGTCTTTTGTTGGCAGCAAGCTAACCAGTTAACTGTGATTAGTGGCACATTTTCCTCCTCAAAACAATGGACGTTGTAGTCAGTGCTCTAGGTTTAACAAGCAAATAGGCCTATATGTCTAGGCCTATATATTGATCGATCTAAAGCAAATACTTGTATATACCGCGTAACTCATTTAAAGGTAAGAGGTGCTACTTTGTTTACTATTGATGCTTGAGCAGCTATGTGGATTTGACGTCACTTTTTGGAAATGGGAGTTTACGAGTAGGAATTCTGAGTTTTCGTTGGATTTACCGAGTTAGCGGTCAGAAGTTTTAATTGAATGCAGCACTTGTGTTCAACTGCTTGTCACATTTTTTAATATTATGTGAATATCCTGACTTCCTGATATTTGCATAGATTAATTTGGAGATTTGACCTAATCTGGATTGATGGTTTCATACAATAACTGTTTGCATTTCAGCTATACTACTTGTGTGTATTGGTTTGGAACTGTCAGTGTGTCACGTTTAGAAGGCCCTTAAGCTCGATCACTGAGCTCCGGTCTTGTTGTACCTCCAGCACACCTCACACAGTGACGGGCGGAACGATGGTGCCACGAGATCCAGCCGCTCAGGGGCTCGATGCCGCAACTCCATCGCCTCATGTGCCGATGAGCAGCCACATGTTGGCAACTACCGGCTGCTCAAAACCATCGGCAAGGGCAACTTCGCCAAGGTCAAATTGGCACGACACATCCTGACTGGACGAGAGGTGAGGTTCAAACACCGTTCATCCCCAGGGCTTTCATTCTGCCTGTGCTTAACTGATTCATGTTTCAAATTTTTCCCACTTATCCATTTCCTCTTTCACATACTTTCTATCGGGTTTACGTATTAAAAAGATGAGGTTTAAAAATAAAATCTGATTTTTTTTAGTTTTTTTTTTTAGGTATTTTTGCGGTATTTACAGTATCTCACAAAAGTGAGTGCACCCCTCACATTTGTGTGAATATTTGATCTCTTTTCATGGTACAACACTGAAGAAATGACTCTGTGCTACAATGTAAAGTAGTGAGTGTACACCTTGTGTAACAGTGTAAATTTACTGTCCCCTCAAAATAACTCAACACACAGACATTAATGTCTAAACCACTGGCAACAAAAGTGAGTACACCCCTAAGTGAAAATGTCCAAATTGGGCCCAATTAGCCATTTTCCCTCCCCAGTGTCACGTGACTTGTTAGTGTTACAAGGTCTCAGGTGTGAATGGGGAGCAGAAGTGTTAAATTTGGTGTCATCACTCTCACACTCCCTCATACTGGTCACTGGAAGTTCAACATGGCACCTCATGTGAAAGAACTCTCTGAGGATCTGGAAAAAAAAATTGTTGCTCTACATAAAATGGATTTACTGTAGCACATAAGAATGGCTATGAGTGCCCGAAATGTGTTCTCTGCCTGGAGATTCTGTCCAGCGAATGTTTAAAGCCTTCTAAACTTCAACGTGATTTGAAACAAAAGCACCCAACAGAGGCCGAAAAGACAGTGGACTTTTTCAAACAGTGTCACTTCTTCAGTGTTGTACCATGAAAAGAGATCATCAAATATTTACACAAAATGTGAGGGGTGTACTCACTTTATGAGAGAATGTATATATGAATAGTGTTGGACATTTTTTAACTCCGTCATAGCGCTTCTGTATCTGAAGTCATTTTCACTTTCAGACTTTAGTTGATTGCTGTTCCGCCCGTGAGCTGCAGAGTCTGTAAAATGTCATTTGTCTCCTTCCTTTCCTGCAGGTGGCCATAAAAATTATTGATAAGACGCAGCTCAATCCTACCAGTCTCCAAAAGGTAAATATATTGGATTTCTCCCCTGCAGTAATAATATAGTATTGGTTTCCCCTCTCTCTCTCGCTATCCTTTTTCCAGTCTATCATGTTGTGGGGAAAATATGTGCTTTGTTTATTATTTGCTTTTAACCCGGCTGATTGTGTTATTGGTCAATCCAAAATGGTTCAGTTTTACCACAGTACAGCCTGACTCTATTTAGCGGTAGCTAACAAAACCCAAAGCATTTTAGTGCCAAGCCGTGTATGATGGGTAAGTGACGGCTGATGAAAGGAGCGTCGGTGGCCTTGGACATATGAAGCAGCTAATAATAGCAGGAGCGATGAAATCCAAATGAGTGGCAGGAGTAATAACAGCGCATGCATCTGTGCAGAAAGTAGAGCGCTTAGGCAGGACAGCGAATCATGGAGGAGGAGCTGAAGATGAGACTCTTATTCTGTGAGCCTCTCATGTTCTGCTGCTCTCCATTCATATGGTACGGAAGCTCCATGACCAGTAGCTTAGTCTTTTTTTTTTTTTCGTGTTTCTCTGATTTGGCTTTAGAGATCGTGTTGAGGCAGATGACCTGCTTGATCCTTTTAATTAACTCGCAGTTGTTTTTCCAGGCCATTGATTTTATTTGTTTTCCATTCATGGACACAGTGGTAGCTTGTTGTACTGGGTGCTGTTGGTACCCAGAAGTTCAACCCTTCCGCAGATGAATTAGTACAGCCTATGGTAGGGACAAGTCAGAATTTTTCAATTGTCAGGACAGTCTAAGAAATCTGCAGTAAGACACTGACATTGTTTTGGCTCAAACGTGTAAACATGGCTGGTTTGATAATACGGTTGAAGGATGTTGGTGGCCTCTTTCTTATTCAAGCTGACATCATATTTGGCAATGAATCCGAGCTTGTGTTTTTCTCAGATTGAAAACTGTCCTTAATTTTTTTCCATTCATGGAACCAACATGCATTTGCGGTTGCAAGGGTTAGGTACCTAGGCATATCTCTTACCACTAAGATCAAAATGATGAACCTTTATGAGGCGGTTATTGAAGAATATTCACACAATGGTGAGGAATTATGACTAGTGATGTAGACTCACAGTGCACTTTAGGTGGAAAGCTAAGAGACTTGTGCATAATTATAAACATAATGTAGGGTTCATAAACTGTTTTAATGAATGCAAGAAGTGGGACTAGAATAAGAAGTTATATCTGCACTACATGGCCAGAAGTATGTGGACCCCCGACCATCACACCTGTATGTGGTTGTTCCTTAAACTGGTGCCACAAAACAATTGAATAGAATGTGTTTGTATGCTGTAGCTTTATAATTTCCCTTCACTGGGACTAAGAGGCCCAAAGCTGTTCTGGCATTACAACACACAAAGCGAGCACCATGAAGACATGGCTTGCCAAGGTTGGAGTGGATTAAATTGAGTGGCCTTCACAGAACCCTGACCTCAACCCCACTGAATACTTTTGGGATGAACTGGAACACCAGCTGTACCCAAGGCCTGCTCACTTGACCTCGGTAAAGGTCTTGTGCCTGAATGAGCACAAATCCCCACAGCAACGCTCCAAACACTAGTGGAAAGCCTTCTCAGAAGAGTGGCGGTTATTATAACAGCAAAGGGAACTACATCTGGAATTTTGATGTTCAAAAAGCACACATAAGTGTGATTGGCAGGTGTCCACAAATTTCTGAGTCTTTGATAGTCTTTCTGACTATAAAGGCGTTCTGCTTTTATTTTCTGTTTGAGTCGGAGATGTTGGCCCTGCTCAGAAATCCTGCTCTTTTCCCTGTAGGGCTCCTCTCAGACAGAGGGCTCACCTGATCCACTCACTCACACCTGCTCGCTGTAGTCTGTCTCTGACACTATTTCCATCTGCTCTTATGCAATTGGTGGGTGTGGGAGGAGTGCCTGTACTTCGAGTTCTGTCTCTTCATTTAGAATCAGCCACTTTCTAATCAGATCAGGCCACCTGTGGTGCGTGTTATTTCCCCCCCTTTTTTAAACTCTCAGAAATTTTCCTGGCACTTAGCAGCAGCTGGCTGTTGAACATAATCGTTGCGTGCAGACGGACAGCGTTGGTGGAACTGTGTGGGTGTAGATGATCCAGATCAGCTATCCCAGGTGATTTAGTAGTCGCTTGTATCCTAGAAAATCACAAAGCAATGTTTATTTTTCCTTTTTTTATTTTTTTATTCAGATGTATGAGAAACATGGGTTGTTAGAGGTTATGCTGGAAAAGGGATGCTTTGTTTAGAGATGCATGCCTTTTATTCAGAGCGTCTACGGTAACACTACTTACTCTTATTGGTGCCAGATTTGCATCAAACCACTAACGGCTCACTACAGGCATGTAGAAAGGCTGCTGTAGCAAAAGTATAGAGGTTTTTAATTATTTGGTAAGCAGGTGTTAAAAGTGTGTTTTGTTCTCTCAGAGTGACCTCTTTATTGGGTAATTTATTTTATTGGAGTGGAAGGCCCCAAATCGCTTAGTACTGGAAGTGGGTGTGTGTGTCTGGGCCAGTGGCTCTTCTGACAGTGACCTCATACACACTTGCATTACCCACAGATTGTTGCATTAGTCCTGCTCTAGTTTTATTTATTTATTAAAATATTTATTAAGCGTATAATTTAAATCCTTTAACAGTATGCTGTTCTATGATCAAATAGTGGTGTTTGTAAACAAAAAGATGTGTGCACAACCCGGTTGCAGGAAGACCCGAGTAACCTAGAAACCTGATGTTACATCATGGTTATAAGCTGAATAAAGAATTTATCAAGAATTTTATATAAGGATTAGATTTAACATTAGTTACAATGTTTATTAACACTTATTATAGATGGCATTATAAGACGGGGAGCGCTATTCGACCGAGCTAACACTTTCAAATGTTCAATTGGTGCGGCTTTGTAAGATCCTTATCGCTTGGTGTCTTGTCAGTGGCTAAATGATGCTTAGCAGTGGCCTAGCCTTCAATCACTGGACGTGTGCTTATCTCAGAGAGAGAAATTGAAGGCATTCAGTTTTTTAAATTAAAGAAGCCTCAGTGCTTTTCCAGCACAGGAAGGTCTTCATGATTGAAGGATTTTGCAGTTTCTGGGTAACATGGCAAGCTGAGTTTTGTTTTCGTCTCAACTTCAAGAGAGAAAAAAGTTAGCGTTTTATTTATTTGTTTTTTTTATGTATATAAATACGTGTTACAATGTAAGTGTTACTTCCTGCTAACTTGTTAAACTGATGTTCAACCACAGTCCTCTGCTTCACCAAGTATTACCCACCGTTTATTCCTTACATGATCATCAAAATGAACAGTTCTTCACTGTTCCAATACGCGCTCTAAATTACACAATAAGGACTGTTTTAATTAATGACAATTATTGACCTTATTCTGAGTAAGACAATATTCTGATAAAGGTGTTTACATGAGTCGTTTAGAATATTCCTTTCATGTTCCCGTTTTACATATTATAGAACATGGATCGATTAACAGCACGTCATTACATCACCACAACATTTGTCAGGCTATACGTGCAAATAGACATGCTATAATAGACATGTACAAATAGGCTTGAGAAGCCATGGGCTGTGTCTGAAACGGTGTACTTGCCTACTATATAATAGCCTAAATACTGATAGTGATAGGTGGTTACCCAAAACCGTGTACTTACCTACTATAGGCCTGTAGTAGATGTATCTCAGCTACTATATAGTAGTTAAAAGTACGGGGTTCGGGACGTATCCCACAGCTTCAAGCAGTTGTCTATTGCACGTATAGCATGACAAATTAACCGCACTGGAAGCATTCATAAAAATTAAGACTAAAAACACCCAAAACTGTATACGGTACATAACGGAGACTGTCTGTATGTTAATACGCGTGGCGCGGTGACGTAATGACGTGTGCCGTTAATCTAGTTATGTTCTGTAGCATGTAAATCGGGTACATGAGAGGAGCATTCCAAAAGCTATTCATGTAAACACCTTAATCACATTATTATCTTACTCAAAGTAAGGTCAATAATTAGATTACTGCTGTCCATGTAAACGTAGTCAATGTTTACATGCTAGTTTCTTAATCAGATTATTGTTGTCCATGTAAACGTACTGGCTAGAACATTCCTTTAACTATTTTTCTTTTATCAATTAGGTTTCATCATCTCTTGCGCGCTCTCTCTCTCTCTCTCTCTCACCTGTCTGTCTTGTTCCTGTTATTTTACCAAGAGACATGTACACTAATTTATTGTAATCATTTTTTCATAAGGAAATTAGAACAGAGATCAGCAGCAGAGAATTGAATCCTTGTTCTAAGCTGCCTTATTAGATATTCTCGATCATAATGTTCCAGTGTGGAAGTCACTGAGCTCTCTGCTACACTCACACAGACATGTACACAGTGCCAACGTACGTGCATCCTTGCAGGAGTTAGTCTCCTTCCTTCCTCTTGAGACATGTTTTCAAATAACATGTCACCCATAGCACATTGAGAATTTATCAGCTGCTACCTGGAATGGCCCAGCGAAGAAAGTAGAGAACAAACATATCAAGATTAAGAGGGGAGGGGAGACATCATGTTCCTCACAGCACTTGAGTGATGAAGAAATGCGAGACATCTGAGGACAGTGTTACCCAGATGGCTCAAATATGCTTTAGATTATTATATATTTTTTTTATTCCATTTTTTTCCCCAGGCCATGGTTAAGAATTTCCATTTGTGTGGTTAAAAAGATTCTCTGATACACATTAACTCGATTTTTCAAATGTTTATCTTTTATGAGCTGGCAATGACCAGATAACAGAATTGCCTGTAGTGCAACGTAACAAAAAGCAACATAAAATAGATCATGCAATAGTAACACTAATAGTAGCAGTAGTAATAGTCACCGTAATTGTAGCAATAGTAATAGTAACAGTAATTGTAGCAGTAGTAGCAGTAATAGTAGCAGTAATATCAGAGGTAGTAACAGTAATTGTAGCAGTATTAATAGTAACAATAATTGTAGTAATTGTAGCAGTAGTAATTGTAGCAGTAGTAATAGTAATAATAATTGTAGTAATAGTAATTAATTGTAGTAGTAGTAACAGCAATTGTAGCAGTAGTAACAGCAATTGTAGCAGTAGTAACAGTAAATGTAGCAGTAGTAACAGTAATTGTAACAGTAGTAATGGTAACAGTAATTGTAGTAATAGTAACAGTAATAGTAGCAGAAATTGTAGCTGTAGTAACAGTAATTGTAGCTGTAGTAACAGTAATTGTAGCTGTAGTACCAGTAATAGTAACAGTAGTAGTAGCTGTAGTAACAGTAATAGTAACAGTAATTGTAGCAGTAGTAACAGTAATAGTAACAGTAATTGTAGCTGTAGTACCAGTAATAGTAACAGTAGTAGTAGCTGTAGTAACAGTAATAGTAACAGTAATTGTAGCAGTAGTAACAGTAATAGTAACAGTAGTAATAGTAACAGTAATTGCAACAGTAGTAATAGTAACAGTAATGGTAACAGTAAGTGTAACAGTAATTGCAGAAGTAGTAATAGTAACAGTAATTGCAACAGTAGTAATAGTAACAGTAATAGTAACAGTAATTGCAACAGTAGTAATAGTAACAGTAATGGTAACAGTAATTGTAGCAGTAGTAACAGTAGTAATAGTAACAGTAGTAATAGTAACAGTAATTGCAACAGTAGTAATAGTAACAGTAATAGTAACAGTAATAGTAACAGTAATTGTAGCAGTAGTAATAGTAACAGTAGTAATGGTAACAGTAGTAATGGTAACAGTAGTAATGGTAACAGTAATGGTAACAGTAATTGTAGCAGTAGTAACAGTAGTAATAGTAACAGTAATAGTAACAGTAGTAACAGTAATAGTAACAGTAGTAACAGTAATTGCAGCAGTAGTAACAGTAATAGTAACAGTAGTAATAGTAACAGTAGTAATGGTAACAGTAGTAATGGTAACAGTAATTGCAGCAATAGTAACAGTAATTGCAGCAATAGTAACAGTAATTGCAGCAGTAGTAACAGTAGTAATAGTAACAGTAATAGTAACAGTAGTAATAGTAACAGTAATTGCAGCAGTAGTAACAGTAGTAATAGTAACAGTAGTAATAGTAACAGTAATTGCAGCAGTAGTAACAGTAGTAATAGTAACAGTAATAGTAACAGTAGTAATAGTAACAGTAATAGTAACAGTAGTAATAGTAACAGTAATTGCAGCAGTAGTAACAGTAGTAATAGTAACAGTAGTAATAGTAACAGTAGTAATAGTAACAGTAGTAACAGTACTTGTAGCAGTAGTAACAGTATTTATAGAACTAGTAACATTACTAACACTAGGTCAAGTAATCATAGAATAACAATGTAACTGTCGTTTGTTTGTTTGTTTATTTATTTATGTTTTTGTTTAAAAGACTTACTACTATAGGGTAGTAGTGTGTTTGAGTATGATCATTTTAGATAGCTATCTTATCTAATGTGCTTAAAAAGCATTCTTTATTGTTTTTTTTAAAGGCAAAACTAAGGTTTTTAGATTTTTTTGTCTGTATCAGAAAAGAAAAAGTGGCTGTGTGCCATCTCTAAAATCAAGTCTGTTCTCTTCTAATATACAGAATGATTTCAGACTGCATGTAGACTCGCACCATGGCTCCAGATGAAGTCTCACTTGGGTCGGTTCTCAGTGATTCACATGGATCTCCTATAGAGAGTATATATAAAGCCCATTCATCTCATCCACCCCTGAGTGCAGGAATTGATTCAATTCCCCTCTGCCAATATTTCAATTACATCTTGTATTCACTCAAATGCAATGTTTAGTCTCCTCAGTGTTTCTACCTGACATTTGGGAGCAGTTGTTTAGTCTGTCTGCACACGGGTGTGTTTCTGAATGAGTGATATGTGGACTTTCAGCATGTTTAATAAGCACACAGCTTTTCTTGATCCCTACACTCTTTCTACCCAAGAGCCATCCCTTATTCAAGTCCACTTGGAACACTGTGGCTACTGTACATATGAGCGAACATTGATGACTGTGCTCCATGTTCACCCCAGCATTCAGGTGCACTAGAACTCCACAACAAATCAAACCCAGATCTTTACAGGTTATTTTCCTACAGAGAACAGCAACTAAAGCAACCAGAGACCATTCATTTTCAATGAGAGCTGGTGACTGTGACAGTAGAGCACACATGATCCTTAGCCACCCGTGCGGAAGTAGCCAATTAGCTTAGCTTAGCGGGTTTAAAGCAAAAAAATATATATAATAATGAGAAACATCATTTTTTTTGCAATCGAGCATAATCTCAGTGTAGCTCCTATCTTGGGTGAATTGTCCGGCTTATTGCTGCTTCGGCGCCCGGGAACGAGCAGCACCAAGCCAGACTCTTCGCCCAGGAAACACAGAGGCCACCGCCGAAGAGCTGTCCCACTCCCGGTCACCATCGAACATATAGTGAATGACACCCTTACTGAGATACAAGCTACACCGGGATTTTGCTCAACTGCTACAAAAAGTGAGTGTGTTTCATTGTTATTATTATTTTGCTTTAAACGCACTAAGGCCATAACCTAAGCTAAGCTAACTGACGCTTGCGCTTTTGCCGCAAATCGATGGTCCACACAAAGAGCACACACTTCTTCTTTCATCTCGTAGGATATGATGCATATATACACTGGTGAATTTTATATAAGAATGTGTAAATTTAGCAGCACGAAAACTGGTTTGTTGTCAAAAGTGGAATGTTGGTCTCTCCACCAGTGTTACTATGGCAACTAGTAATAGGAACGACCTAACTGCGACTTCAAAATATGGCGACTGCCGACTTGCATCGATATAATCGCTGTGTGAGTGAACACACTTTTAGACATAGATAAAATTGGATGGTCTATTTTGAGTGCTTTAAAAAGCTAGTCTTTGTGATTTGATGTCACGTTCTGGACTGTCTGGTGTAATATGCTGTTCTCTGTTGGTTCTGCATCCATGATCTCCGTCAGTAATCTTAATACCGATGAGTGTGGTAAATTGTACGTGTGAGGAATGGGAAAGACAATGTTCAGACAAAATTTGTGAGCTGTTATAGGTATAGTCATTGCTTGTGAAGGAAAATTCTCAAAATACAGCCCTTTCCTTTGTGTGGTCCCAGAACCACATCCCTAAAACACATACTAGTGCAACAAGGGGAAGTTTCTGAACTAACAGGCAACATGATTGATGGGAAAGTAGAGACACTTCTGTGTCCTGATTAGTTGGCTATGGGTGGTCAGTTATATATTTATATTGTGCTGTTTCCAAAACCCCGGACCTGTGAGCAGAAACCTCACCATGTGGCAGGGGAACGGTTCTCTCAGAGCAGAGCTTTGTAGTCGTTATACACATAATGGCCACCTGGAGATACAGTATATATAATGTATGTATGTGCTGCTGAAACAAGGGAGTGTGCCAGGAAGGATGTTTGCGCATTTAACAGGCTGGTGGGGAAAGTGGGCTGCTGGCCAATTAGGTCAGCTGAGAGACCCTTCTACACTCTGTGCACCGCTGTCTGTTGCAGTATTGTCTTTACATGCTCCCCTGTGGCATGGACAAACGCTGGTAAGGGAAAAGGAGGTGGGGCCGAAGAGAGTTTATGTGGCTTAATCATTCTTATATTGGCTCTACGCATGTTTTCGCCGATTTCAGCAGTCTTTAGTACTCAACTACTACTTGCCACTCTGTATTAGATGGTGATCCCAAATGTTGGTTGAGTTCTATAACATGCTGGACGATCATTTGTGTTCTCCTGGCTAGATTATAGGATAAAGATCCTCTGACGATAGATCTATGATAAAAAGAAAATGATAGTGTTCTGCTTGTATACCATCGTTTGGGCTTGTGCAGAAAATGAGGTCGCATACACATTCCTCAAAGAGAGCTTGAGGTAATAAGAATTTTTTTTTCCTATCCGTTAGGGTGTTTTGTTTATGTTCACCATTGCCGCTGCCATGTTTGTATATGCCCTTTGAGTTTTGTGTTATCCTGTGCCATCCTCCACCCTTCTGGTGGATTTTCAGATTTTTATCAAAAACATTTTGGCACAGGCAGAACGGTGTCATCGACCGTCTTTGGTCACAGTGGCATGTTGGTGAACAACTTTCTGAGACCGCTAATCTCAGCTCTTAACCAAAGAATTCAACAAATTCTTTTGTAATAGAAGTCTAGCAAAGTCAGGTGTAAAACTATACCGTGTAAATCTACCTTTATATGTATATTACCGTATTTTCCGCACTATAAGGCGCAGTCTCAATTACGGGGTCCATTTCTGTACTTGACCAATACATAAGGCGCACCGTGTTATAAGGCGCACACGGTTGTTACGCCAACTAAAGCCGCACAACGTTTTAACAGATTTTGGAACTCAGTCCACACATAAGGCGCACCGGATTATTAGGCGCACGGCCGATTTTTGAGAACATTTAAGGCCTTATAGTGCGGAAAATACGGTAATTAATACTTATAAAACTCAAACATGCTCAATTTTCAATGTAATTAAATAAATGATTCAGAAAGACTAGTAACAAAGGGCATGTGAGCCTTTAATTGATAAATCGTGTGATTTGCTAGTGGCATGCTTGTGTGTGGGGTTTTTTTTTTTTTTTTTTTTTTTTTTTGGACCGAGGGTGAGTGTATCAACGTCTTTCTTGACACCCTGATGGATCACGGGACCAGTTCTGCTCTCCTGAGTACTTGCCAGGCGCCTCTCTGTGCTCATCATCTTTGCTATCTCTTTTTCTGACGTTTCTTTGCAGTTGTTGTATTTTTAAAAGAAGCGTTGTTGTTTAAAAGATCTTTCGTCATCTACTTTCAACCAATAGAAATCAAACGGCACCATTGCTAATAGTTTCTTTCGTCTCCCACTTTTTTTTTTTTTTTGTGTAGACCTGGGGCACGGGGTGGACAGGTCATAAATCCATTATCTTGCCCATTAGGCAAGTGAAATTTGGTCCCCATTCCACTGTTTTAGTTTTTCTGAAATCTAGCTGTCTAGGCTAGTAATTGTAGCTAACCTGTTTTAACAAAGTATGACAAGATAGTCAGCTAGTTAAGTGCGTTAATGAAGACACAAACAAGTTTCTGCATAGTTCATGGTTATTTGTATATCATTTTGTTGAGCCATAAACAAAAAGTAATCAAGTTGCTTTACAATGTTTTAACTGTGTCCTTGTGCTAGCTATGCTGCATTTTTGCTTGGGTAGGGTGCACTATAGTCGCACCACCAGGAAGCACAGTTTATTTAAATATAGGCTACATAACATAGACATTTCTCATGAACGTCGTCAGAGAGAAGCATTTTTCTTTCTCTTATTGTTGAAGGAGGCAGATAATCATGTTGTCTTGGGTGCCCGGGTTAGTCATTTGCTTACCCTTAAGGCATCATACAGTTTTCTGAGTATTGTGTGTATGGTCAAGTGTCAGTCTTTTATTTGGTGAAGTTATTAGTAATATGACGGTGTTGTCACTTCACAAGATAAACGAAATATGATATTGTGTACTATGTTTACTTTTGCCTTATTTGAGGAACAGGAGGAGCTGTGCCAGAGCCCTACAAAATGAGCTCCAGCAGGCTACTGGTGTGCATGTTTCTATCAGAAAAAGACTCCATAAGGGTGGCATGAGGGCCTCTAGTGGGGCCTGTGCTCACAGCCCAGCACCGTGCAGATCAATTGGCATTTGCCAGAGAACACCAGAATTGGCAGGTTTGCCATTGGCACCCTGTTCTCTTCACGGATGAGAGCAGGTTTACACGGAGTACGTGAAAGATTTTTCTGATGCAACATCATCCAGCTTGGTGGTGGGGTCAGTAATGGTCTAGGTTTCACATTTCCCTTATATAATTGAGAACCTCTGGGATGGTATGTATTGGAACATCCAAAGCCACCAGGTAGCCTCACAGTTTGTCCAAGGGCTCACTGATGCCCTGGTCCAGGTCTGGGAGGAGAATCCCCAGGACACCATCCGCCATCTCATGAGGAGCGTGCCCAGACGCTGTCGGGAGTGCATACAGGCCCGTGGTGGCTATACACACTACTTACAGACATTGAGTTGTCATGATGAAATTCATGCGAGTTGGATCAGCCTGTACACCACTTTTTGGTGTGATTTTGAAGACAGCCCTCACTGTATTGATGGTTTTGGCTTTCATTGACCATTGTCACATTTTTTTTCTCAACTAATTACACAGTGTATATAAGTAAAGCTTTTCAACTTGAATATTTTGTTAATCGAGATCCAATGTGTGAGTTAAGTGTTTTGAGCAGTGTATATGTGGTTTTGTGTCCTCTCCATTGGTTAGATTGCTATATATTTCCCTTCCCCTTTTTGCCTTAAAGGCTCAGTATGACTTATGGCACAATTTGGAAGCTGATTACTCTGAGAACAGGGTTTCGGCTGGCCACTCTGATCTCAGAAAGATCAGACAATCTGCATCGGTCCTGCAGTAAACTATGCGTTCCGGTCTTTACTTTTCTTTTTTTTTACCCTCTGGTTCTGCCACTGGTTGTTGGAGGATCTTTAGATCTGGCCCGGACACGACATCACAGGACTGTGTGAAGCCCCAGCTGAAGGGCAGGGTGTTTTAGCCTTCATTATTAGTGAGCAGTCAGACTTCTAGCTAGTCAGCACTTGCCTTTAATTAGGTTGTGCACTTGTGCATCATACATGGAGAACAGCAGTGCCTGTTTTTCCCATGGACACTAGAAAAACTCTGCAAGCAGTGGCACAGACAGCTTTCTTAGTTCTGTCTGGATCTGTGTGTGTATAGGGAATTAGGTGTGTAGTTAAAGGAGCAGGTGTCATGCTAATCCAAATTGAAATGCTGGTAATCTTCTAAATTTTTGTGTCTCCTCATAGAAAGGCTTTGGTGATGTTACAGGAAAGCACTAGCAGTTATGTGGGCATCCAAGGCAAGCCTGCTACCCCAGCATGATGCCTGACCTATACATGCATGTAAACTAGAGATTTAACAAGGAATCAACAAAATAGATCAAAAATCATGCATTAAAACAGAGCAACAGATTTCATTACTGATTAGTTGGAGTGTCATGAGGCACGTTGTGGTGCGTTACTTCATTTAGACTAAAAACACATTGTTGTAAAGTGCTCCGCCATTTCAATCCAGAGAACCTACTCCTCGAACTCATTATAGTTTATACTTCAGTGCTGGCCTCAGTACATAACTTGTTTTCCTGTGAGTAATATTTGGATTTGTAATCTTTCATTTCTAGGAATGTAAGAAACGGCCGAGTTGTGGTAAACCCTGCTTGAATCATGCTTATTAGGCACCGTGTATTGTGTGTTCCTGCCTTTTCCAGTTTTCTAGGTGTATTGCACATTTGTTGTAGATATTTTGTGCTGCTCTGGCCATGTTGGTACATTGTATGCCAACTCAATGGGTTAAAAATGGTAATGGTGTCGAAAGGGTGGTCAGTCTACCAGATGAAATCAAATCAACTTCTGAAGCACGTACATATTATACAGTGTTGTACAGTGAGGAGCAAAGCTATTTGAATCAGGTAGCTTGTAAGTACTAAACTATATTTTCAACCAAGTGTCCCTGATAAAAAATACAACATTGTTTCATTTTTGTAGTATACACAGTGTACAGGTGCCTCTCAAAAATAGAATACCTAGATTCATTGCACACACAGTGAAAGATTTCAAAAAATCCAGTATCTCAAAAATTAGTATAAAGAATTTATAATACCGAATCTCAGGTCTAACCATCTAACTCAAAACTCAAATGTTTTAAGATGCACCTGTTCACAATCAAGGTCGATCCCAAAAAGAGTTGATTCAGTGATTCCAGACATTAAAAAAAAAAACCCTAAGAATTAATCATAAAGTTTTGGAGTGAATTCCTCACACCAAAAATGATTCACCTTTAGTCACTCACTCGGACACTGCAAATAAAAAAGAGTTTAGCTGTGAATTGTTTGTCAGAGAGACAAACAGTGGATATTTATTTAGCCTTATTTTGGTCAGAATTGAACAAATTAGGGATTGAAATGCTAGTAAGACATATGGTTGCAAAAAAAAAAAAAAAAAAAAAAAGGGGGGGGAAG
>JAFFST010006587.1:12025-34364 GCA_022414735.1 Noturus placidus
AGGGGTGGGGTTTTTTTTTTTTTTTTTTTTTTTTTTTTTTTTGAAGTTTACTCAGAATATATACAAATAAATATATGTTTCACATTTTTAGTGTAGGTAGATCTCTTTGACGGGTCATGTTAAAAGTGGCTTGCAAGTCAAAAACGTGTGAGCACCCTTGCTCTAAACCATGCAATGTGACAGAGCAACAGCAATGTAGAGCAAGGAGTAAATGTATGCAAAATTCCTAACAACTAAATAATTCTATCACTTATTTATCTTAAATAATGTAATAATTTAATTAGTTTACACATGTATATGTGAGTACGCACTTCTGTTGCCAGCGGTTTAGACATTAATGTCTGTGTGTTGAGTTATTTTGAGGGGACAGCAAATTTACACTGTTACACAAGCTGTACACTCACTACTTTACATTGTAGCAAAGTGTCATTTCTTCAGTGTTTTTACATAAAAAGTTATAATCAAATATTCACAAAACTGTGAGGGGTGTACTTACTTATGTGAGATACTGTATATATACAGTAGTACCATAATCATTCCAATGCTTTCAGAAAGCCTAGTTCAGGAACCTTTCTAAAGAGATTCTCATAACCTCTCTTATCAACACACACATACACACACACACACACACACACACACACACACACACACACACACACACACACAGAGTTTTTGCTCTGGGCTATAAGCATGCATAATAATAAACAGCTGGAAAAGCGATGCTTGTGTCCTGAGCCCTGTGCTAAGGTGTGTGTGTGTGTGTTCAGTATGCACAGTTAGTAGCAGTTTCAGGGAGGTTAAAGTGGAGGTCTGGAAAAGATCAAACAGAACATCATGTTGAATCAGTTAAAGCTCAGCTCTGGCCCTGCTATACAGCTCCACACCACATCCCTGCAACGCCTCAAGGGAACAACCCAGACAATCCACTATCCATGGCAAAGTCTTACTAAGAGGTGTAGAGTGTGTCTGTGTGGCCATATGGAGGTATACAAAATCATTGAGTATAAGAGAAGCAGCAATTCATTTATTTTTTGCAGAAGAGAGGCTTGAACCAAAAGACCTGATTTGTCGGGTCAATTCTATTTCCCTCACTAAAACCATCGGGGACCTATAAAATGCATTTATTATTGCTACCAAAAGTGCTTTCACATCCCAAGAAGCACCTATGTCCACTTGATTGCCCCATTTACACTTAGTCATTTCATGGATGTTGGTGTTCAAATGTAATGATCTGATTTGCGTATCAGCGCACAATACAGCTAAGACATCTCAGTCTGTCTGACTAAAGATGCATTTCATTACAATGAATGCAGTTCATATCTTATCAGGATACAACGTAGATACAAGACACATGAAATGGCTAAAGGTGCATTCACATATACAGCAACTCCCAGCGCCAAAGTAACCGGAGACAACTTATCTTCAATGAGAGCTTGCAATTTCCAGTGATAGTGGATTTTATATTCAAACGGTCTACTTCCAGTATGTTTAATATTAGTGGCAAGAAAACTGGTTTGTTGTCAAAAGTCGAATGCTAGTTGTGCCACCCACTGATAATTGTTACTATGGCAACCAGTAGTAGAAACCACAGAAATAAGCTCACAATCACTTTATAGTAGTGATGATTTCCTACATTTTTTCCACTGGAAAAATTGAAAATATTAGATAAAAATATTCAGACTATTTATTTAAAACCAGACAGCTTTATAACTAACTCTGTAGATGATAATATAGTAATATCAGATCAATAATTAGATTTTTTTTACTCCCCTTAGAGATAATAATATTAATAATTTCTTTATCAAAATGATCAATTTGTATACTACCTCCCTTACCTACATGTTTCTTCAAACAGATTATTCCATAAGTGATCAAACCCCTTCAAAATATAAACAATGCTTCCCTTAGCACTGGGTATGTACGTAAATCATTTAAACTAGCAGTTATTAAAGCCCTGATTAAAATTGTCCTTGACCAGCTATTGGTCAAGATCAGTATATCCCCTTTATCCCCAATATATTAGAAAAGGTTGTAGCACAGTGTCACGGAACAAGGCAGAGTCAGAAACAGGTGCAGGTCAATGTCTTTATTACTCCTTGGCAAAGTAAGCAAACATATAAACATATACTAGAACTGCCTTCAGTCTGCATTCTCGGTATAACCTTCACTCCGCATTTTCGGAATAACCCAAACTAAAGATACTCATGATGCTTTTGGCATTCGAACAGCAAACATACTAACAAATAATACTGTGCCCAGTATCTTCAGCGTTTAAATAAGGATTCTAACTAAACATAAACTATGCACACCTGGTACAGATTAGACACATCATTAATACAAACAATACAAAACCAGGAAGTGCATAACCAAAGAAGAAAGAGTCACGTGTCTAATCCTCAGCTGCGCCACAGTGCCATACACTGCCGAGGCGTGACACACAGTAGCTATGCTACACAGGAATAACATCCATAAAATAAAATGTATCAGTCAGGATTAAACCCCATCATAACACAGAGTCAGAGTCAAATTATTTGTAAACATGACATTACCTTCCACTGTTATGCTGATGATGCACAGTTGAATGTTTCAGCAAAGCCAGATGACCAACAGCAGCTTAAAAACGTTGAGGAATGTGTAAAGGACATTAGACACTGGATGCTTATTAACTTCCTCTTACTTAATTCTGGCAAAACATAAGTACTTCTACTAGGGGATAGCAGCTCCAGCAGGGGACCCCAAACTTCCCTTTCCAGAGCCACATTAACCAGCTCTGACTGGGGGGTCCTGATGCATTTCCAGGCCAGTGTGGAGAGAGTCTTTCCACCTAGTCCTGGGTCTTCCCTGAGGTCTCCTCCTAGCTGGACGTGCATGGAACACCTCCCTAGGGAGGCTCCCACTCTACTCTGAGTTTCTCTCGGATTCCCCGCGTTTCTCACCCTATCTCTAAGGGAGAGGCCACCCACCCTCCGGAGAAAACCCATATTGGCTGCTTGTACGCGCAACCTAGTTATTTCAGTCACCACCCAACCTTCATGACCATAGGTGAGGGTCGGAATGAAAATTCACTTCCGGCTCAGCTCTCTTTTTGTCACAGCGGTGCAGTAAAGCGATTGCAATAATGCTCCTGCTGCTGCGATTCTCCGGCCATTCTCCCGCTCCAATGTCCCACACTCGTGAACAAGACCCCGAGGTACTTGAACTCCTTCACTTGGGTTATGTTCTCATTCCCTACCCAGAGTAGGCACTCCATCTGTTTCCTGCTGACAACCATGGCCTCAGATTTAGAGGTGCTAATTCTCATCACAGCCGCTTCGCACTAGGCTGTGAACTGATCCAGTGAGTGCTGGAGGTCATGGACTGATGATGCCATCAGGACCACGTCATCTGCAAAAAGCAGCGATGAGATCCTAAGGTCACCAAACCGCAACTCCTCATCACCATGACTACACCTCGATATCCTGTCCATGAATATCACAAATAGGATTAGTGACAAAGCGCAGCCCTGGCGGAGACTAACCCCCACCTGGAACGAGTCCAACTTTTTGCCTAGCATCCGGACACAGCTCTTTGTTTTAGGCATACAGCAATTGGATAGCCCTAAGAAGGAAACCCCTCACCCCATACTCCCTCAGCACCTCCCACAGTAGACCCCTGGGGACCTGGTCATATGCCTTCTCCAGATCCACAAAACACATGTAGACTGGATAGGCATACTCCCAGGCCCCCTCCAAGATCCTTGCGAGAGTAAAGAGCTGGTCCGTTGTTCCACGACCAGGACGGAAACCGCATTGTTCCTCTTCAATCCGAGGTTTGACTATTGGCTGAACCCTCTGTTCCAGCACCTTGGTCTAGACTATACCAGGGAGGCTGAGAAGTGTGATACCCCTATAATTGGAACACACTCTCTGGTCCCCCTTTTTGAACGGGGGAACCACCACCCTGGTCTGCCACTCCTTGGGCACTGTCCCTGACTTCCACGCAATGTTAAAGAGGCGTGTCATCCAAGACATCCCCTCTACACCCAGAGCTTTCAGCATTTCTGGACGGATCTCATTAATCCCCATGGCTTTACCATTGTGTAGTTGTTTGACTATCTCAGTGACCCCCACCAAGGAAATTGACAATGAGCCCCCATCAGCCTCCACCTCAGCCTCTACCCTAGAGGACATGTTAGTCGGATTAAGGAGTTCCTCAAAGTGTGCCTTCCACCGTGCAGTTACTTCCTCAGTTGAGGTCAACAGCGTCCCATCTGTACTATACACAGCATGGATGGTTCCCCGTTTCCCCTTCCTGAGGTGGTGGATGGTTTTCCAGAAACACCTTGGTGCCGACTGAAAGTCCTTCTCCATGTCCTGTCCAAACTTCTCCCACACCCACTGCTTTGCCTCTTTCATGGCAGAAGTTGCAGCTCTCCGGAACTGTCCGGAAATGACACATCCCAGAAGGCCTCCATCTTCATTCAGACGGCTTCCCTGACCACCGGTGTCCACCATGGTGTTCGAGGGTCACTGCCCCTTGAGGCACCCAAGACCTTGAGACCACAGCAATGGAGGCTTTGAACATTGCCCACTCAGATTCAATGCCCCCAACCTCCACAGGGATGCCAGAAAAATTCTGCCAGAGGTGTGAGTTGAAGATCTCATGGACAGGGGCCTCCTTCAGACATTCCAAGTTCACCCGCACTACCCATTTGGGCTTTCCATGTCTGTCCAGAGTCTTCCCCCACCCCTTGACCAAACTCACCACCAGATGGTGATCAGTTGACAGCTCTGCCCCTCTCTTCACCTGAGAGTCCAGAACATGCGGCCTCAGATCAGATGATACAATTACAAAATAGATCATCGACCTTCAGCCTAGGGTGCTCTGGTACCACGTATTGGCCGTTCCTCCCAATCATGCCTCTCCAGTTATCTCCATCATTGTCCATGTGCATGTTGAAGTCCCCCAGCAGAACTATGGAGTCCACTACTGTTGCCCCATACAGTACTTTGTTCAGGATCTCCAAGAAGGCCGAGTACTCTGAACTGGTGTTCGGTGCATATACACAGACAACAGTCAGAGTCCCCCCCCCCCCAACCCGTAGGCATAAGGAGGTCCACTGGTGTAAACTTCAACGTAACAGTGCTCAGCCGGGGACTTGTGAGTATCCCCACACCCAGCCGGCGCCTCAAACCTTGGTCCACTCCAGAGTAGAACAGAGTCCATCCCCTATCCATGAGTATGGTTCCAGACCCAAGACTGTGCGTAGAGGAAAGCCCCACCAGATCTAATTGGTAGCGCTGCACCTCCCGCACAAGTTCCAGTTCCTTCCCCCATAGAGAGGTAACGTTCCACGCCCCCAGACCCAGCCTCTGTCACCCGAGTCTGGTCTGTCGTGGTCCCTGACCTTCACTGCCACCCGTGTAGCAGCGCACCCAACCCCCACAGTTCACCCCATGAATGGTGGGCCCATAGGGGGGTGCCACGTTGCTTATTCAGGCTAACGATACAAGGTGGATTTAATTCAAGCTTCTTTATTAAATAATTCCTCACCAATCATAATCAAGAGTAGCAATTGTTCAGACTGTAAATGTGCAACGTCCCCTCACCAACTCTAATAGACAGCGCATTCCCTTCATTTAAGCTCATGGTTGCCAGATATTACTAAAAAAGTCAACTCCAGTTTTCATGTTTTGATTTAACCTCCCAAAAATCACAATATTATCAGCAGACATGGCAACACTGTACTGGGGAAACCCATCTAAAAGGAAAAACTGATAAACAAACAAACAAACAAACAAACAAACAAAAAACTAATAAAATGTAAATACAGAAAATGTGCTTAGTTATAAATAAATTATTTAATATAAAAATAGATACTATAATACATTCATAAAATATAAATAAAATAAAAAAAACGAAATAATGTTTAACTACTATGGGTTGCATTTAATATCAATTTGTATATCTTAGTAGGCATTTTTTTTAGAGAGCTATTAGCCTTTTCATTTTCATAATAGTCTTCTTTTAACTAGGACTCTTTATTGTTTAAGATATTTAAAAATAAATATTTTATGCTTGTTTATTTATCAGTTACCATTGCTATTATTTTAATTAAATTGTCAGTGACCATGAGAAGAGAGCTTACATTTAACATTACATTGAGCTTAAATTGTTTATGATGGAACTCCTGATTAAAGCTTAAACAAAATAAAGATTGGTATCTGGATCGGTTTCGGTCGATGAAGATGAGAAGAAATCGGTATCAGCTGTAAAAATCCTGATCGCAGCATCAGTAATGAACACCATTAAACTAAAGCACTTTGCATCTGGCAGGCAAATACATTCACCCAATCACATCTTATATGAGATTATTCAGATATATACACAATATACGCAGAGTGGTTTGAGAATTGGCTTTGGAGAATTGGGAAAATGGCTAATAGTGTAGCTTTAAATATATTTAAGAGCAGCAGACTTCAAAGACTTAGCTTTGAGGTGTTTTGTATTTGTTACCGTGGAGCCCTGCCTTTCTGTTTCGGCATGTGCAGCAGTAAAAGACCTTGCGATTATTGACTCCAGTCTTTTATTTGACACCCATGTAGATAATATTACTAAGATTGCCTTCTTTCATTTTAGAAATATTGCTAAGATAAGAAATATAATGTCACTACATGATGCAGAAATATTAGTTCATGCTTTTGTCTTCTCTAGACTAGATTACTGTAATGCCTTACTGTCTGGATGTTCCAGTAGGAGCATAAACAAGCTCCAGTTAGTCCAGAGTGCAGCTGAAAGAGTTCTTACTAGAACCAGAAGATATGACCACATCACACCTATCTTATCCACACTGCACTGGCTTACAGTAAAATTCCACACTGATTATAAAATGCTACTATTGAACTATAAAGCACTGAATGGTCTCGTGCCACAGTACCTAAGCAAACTTTTGTCTTTTATGATCTGCCATGCCTACTTAGATCAAAAGTTGCAGGCCATTTGTTCGTACCTTGAATTGTGAAGGCTACAGCAGGGGGAAGATCTTTCTCTTACAAAGCCCCAAAATCATGGAATATCCTTCCAATTAGTGTTCGGGACTCAGACACAGTTTCAGTGTTTAAGTCCAGGCTGAAGACATATTTGTTTAGTCAAGATTTTTGTGAATAGATTTTTTCTTAGGTAAAGGAGCAGATCTAGAGGGTTCACAGGCATTGAATGTTGTGGTGAACTGGAATGTTTGGATGCTCCCACCCCGCAATTTTCATGCGTTCACTCAGGTTTGATGGTGGAGTGGCTGCCTTATGTCCCAGGGAGCCCTCAGGTCTGTCTTACCATCTGCCTATGCCTTTAGTTATGCTGTCATAGCTAGTCTTGCTAAAGTTGCTGCATGCACTCATGCAAAGTATGTTGTCCTTAACCATTACGGGACAATAACCTTATCTAATAATTTCTCCCTCTCTTTCCAACTCTCTTTCTGTTGAGCTACACATGGTACTCCTGAAATGCTAGCGATCCTGACCCCTTAAGCTCTCCGGACCTGCCTGATCCATCCTGATACCCTACGTCTGGTTGGAGTTCTCATCAATTGGAAGTTAAGTGCTGCTTCTGAGGATGGCCCCACATGGTGCATCCTAATGATAATTGAGATTACTGAGGAAGCATTTAAAAACCATAAGATGGCTTTGGACCCCAATTCATGTGAACAGTTATGATACGATGGCCCGGACAACGATTGCTATTATAGCTTCAGCATTGCAATTGCAACAAACAGTTTGACACTCAAGTCTCCATCAGTGAACAGTGGATAAGTTCAACAAAACAGACTTCATGTAAAAACTGTAATGAATTTTCCTGGTTACACAACTGCACTCTTAGGCCATGTAGTATTAGCACATTTATGGAAGGGACTTATTTATAATTATACTATACGTCACTCAGCTGAGGATGGGTTAGATGTTTCCTCTCAAGGTTTCTTCCTCATATCATCTCCTGTCAACTATCACCGCTGGCTTGTTCATTAGGTACAAATTCATAAATTTAAAATTTATATTCTGAATTTATATATTTCTGTAAAGCTGCTTTGGGACAATGCCCATTGTTAAAAGTGCTATACAAATAAAACTGAATTGAATTGAATTGAATGCCTACTGGTGACTTCATAGTACAACAACTGGTGACTTGTAGCGATAAAATCACTGTATTTGTTAGTGTACCTTACGTGTAAATGGTGTGTGTGTGTGTGTGTGTGTGTGTGTGTGTGTGTGTGTTACTGTCTGTCTTCATAGGTGTAGCAATGTATATAACACTTATCTGCAATATTTTATACAGTTGCCAGATACATGCTGTTTAGAGAAACAAATATGACATTATTGAGTCTCTTTGGGAATAGCATTACATCATCTCATTTAAATATCAACCAGCAAATAGTGCTTTAAACAGCCAGAACGTTTTCCCTTTTTTTTCTTTATTTATTTCCTGCATGAATCTGGCACATTGAGATGACTCACTTGTTTCCCCAAGTGACTAAGTTCATCTTATCTCTGATGCACTTCTTCACAAGACAAAGGATAAACATAAGCACTTTGCTAGCATCACTCTGTTAGGTGAGAGCACCTCAAGTGCCAGTGGCACCTCTCTGTAACTATAGGATTCCAAACCAGGAGTGTCTCTCGACTCACTCGAGGCAAAGATCAGCCTATCTCAGGAGTCAGTGTTCACACCTTTGTCTATTAATCGCAAAGACAACTTAGCATTCTGTGCTACTTCCTGCTAATACGGTGCTCATGACAGCGCCTAGAGAATTAAATGCGTCAGACGAGGCCACTATACAGACGGTGGCCACGGACACTTGAGTTTTCAAGCCTTGAGTAACAGAATGCAGTTCTGAGGTGGCTTTTCTCTCATAGGATGAGAAGGTGAGGTGTGAGTTAGCTAGGAACACATGAGAATTACACAGCCACTGTGAAAGGTGTAAGAGTTTTAATGAGGTTTTCTTTTGCGCCCTTTCACGTGTGAACTAATCTCTGGCGGCATACAGATATGTGGGTGTATGGACCCAGAGAGAGCTAACGTCTGAGACAGCGTTCTCTGGTTCACCTATGACGTTAGCACATTGGCTAACAGCTAGTGTTTTTTTTTTTTTTTCAACACTTTTAAATAACTTCGCACTTAGATCGAGTCTGCCACTTTGTGCCGCGCTTCTCTGCACTGATACATTTTGCTAATTAGGTTTCAGTGGAAATGTTGGTTAACCATCACTGACAACTTGTAGCTACATTCTTTTCCCTTCTCAACTCTTGTCTTTTAATTTAATTATAACAGTATGTGCCAACAAGCACAACGGTAAGAAATATTTACTAGGTTTTCATAATGTTTATAGATTAAAATAGAACTTGTGAGCCATCAGCAATGATAGCTCAATTCCATATAGCCACAGGCAATGTGTTTGGGGGAAATGCTTGTCAGAGGTGCACATGTGCCACCAGACCCAAAGCATAAAGCCCCGGACTGGGCAACGTGTGCCGAGCAGATGTCGCTGATGTGTCTCACCAAACACGTCTCTGTGTGTGTGGGCCAGCGAGTGTGCCATAGGGAAAATAAGAGAGAGAAAGAAAGATGGTTAGATACTCTGCAGTACCTCAGCCAGCAGATGTGTGTGAGCCACAAGACAAACATAACCACAGTCATTTATCTGTCAGGATCCAGACTGGAAAACAACAAAGCCTGTCACTCTGCCTCTCTCTCTCTCTCTCTCTCTCTCTCTCTCTCTCTCTCTGTCACATTTTTTTCTCAGTGGCAGCAACTGCACATATGCACATCACCCACTCTAGCAAATATATCATTTTGAGTAAAATGCTTCTTCAGATCTTAGTGTCAGACAAATAACAGCTTTTTTTCTCTTCCATTCGAACATCTCATGAAATATCTACAGAACACATGCACTTCATTGGTCTCAATGTTGCACCGCTGCCTTTATTCTTCAAGACCAGCAAATCAACTTAATCTGAAGTAACACTCTGACATAGACCAGTAGTATTCAATAAATTTTTTTTGTTTTTTTTTACAAAATGGTGGCAGCAGTTACCTTTTACTGCTTAAACGTTAACATTTAAGCAGTTTATACATAAGACAGTTTGATTGGTTGAAATCAATGGATATAAAAAAAATATATATATCTACACACCCAGGATTTTCTGATGAAAAAAAAAAATCAACTAAATTAAAAGTAATTTCTTTCCACCCTCAGTGTGAAATTACAACATAACAAATAAGTGGAAAACAATCAGTAATGTTTTTTTTTTTTTTTTTTAAGGGGGAAATGGAAAAATAAGTGTGCACATCCTAATTCTTTCTAATTAATACTTTTTTGAAGTACTTTTTGATATATTACACCACTTGATATTTTGGGGTAAGAATCTTTCAGTGTGGCACATCTTGAAATGGCAATATTTCTCCACTATATCTTGCAAAAACTAGATCCATCAATAGTACTAGGGTATCTATTGTACACAGCCTGCTTCAGGTCACCCCAAAGATTGTTAGGTGGATTCAGGTCTGGGCTCTGGTTAGGCGATTCAAAAACCTTGATCTTCTTTTGGTAAAGCCATTCCTTTGTTTATTTGGATGTATGCTTTGGATTATTGTCATGCTAACTGGTGAAATTCCTTTTCATTTTCAGTTTACAAGCAGCCACCTAAAGGTCTGGCACTGAAATCGACTGGTATTTGTAGCCATTCATGATTCCCTCCACTTTGATAAATGCCCCTGTTCTGACTGAAGAAAAGCAGCCCTAAAGCCCGATGCTGCCACCACCATGCTGCACCGTGGGTATGGTGTTCTTTTGATTTTCAGATTTTTTTTGCACCAAACATACCTTTTGGAATAATGGAATTATTATACCTTTTGGAATTGGTCTCGTCAGACTATAACACATTTTGCTACATAGTTTGGGGTGATTTAGTTGTGCTTGGATATTTTTTTTTTTTGAGAAAGGGCTTTTGTCTAGCCACCCTACTCCATAGCCCAGACATGGGAAGAATATGAGAGATTGTTGTCAAATGCAGAGAGTAATCAATACTTGTCAGATACGCCTGCAGCTCCTTTATTGTTGTCATAGGTCTCTTGGCAGCCTCTCTGGTTGTTTTTGCCTTGTTCTTCTTTAAATTTTGAGGGGGCATCCTGTTCTTGGTGATGTCACTGTGGTGCTCCATTTTCTCCACTTGTTGATGATGGCTTTATTGTGTTCCATGGTACATTTAATGTTTTGGAAATTATTTTATACCCCTCTACTGATCACTACCTTTCAACAAATGAGATACCATGCAGGCTTTGTAAGCTCATTGCAGATCATGATTTCAGCAGTAAGATGAAACCAAGAGGTTAATGTGAATAAAGAATATAGTGAAACAGAATGAAGAATAAAGTGAGATAAGACGAAGATGTGAAGAAAATCCTACAGAAACATCTGATCTTTATTTTACACTTCATCATCGACTTTTCTGGCATTCACCCCCCTTTCTGACCTAATGCCTCTAGCCCAAGTCTCTGGTCCAATGTGCTGCTTTCAGCTAAATAATTTACATAAATGCATGTGATAGTATGCAAGCCTCATTGGTTAGAAACTGGAGTCACTGAACCACAGTCATTTTTATTAATTAATTTATTATTCATATGTTTATCAGCTCTGCTACATTTTTTTTTTTGAAGTATTAGATGATGACCCCTAGCACAGGCCATAATCCGGATGTCTAGTAACAAGCTGCATTATATAACACTGAACCAACAAATAACCAATTATTCGCTAAAATGTCACCCTGTCTTTCTGACTCTGCTGGGGTTATAAATAAAGCTCACTAGCATTCCACCGCATGTGTGTCAATATTATAAAGCAGGTCCACGTGGACTGTCTGGCAGAATAGGGTAAATGTCAGCATATGGCAAGGGACCTTCTGGATGAAGTCACATAGGTCTGTTCTCTACCAGACAAATCATGTCTGTCTGGCAAAGGACCTCTCTAATCCAGCAACCTTTCAACTTTCTGGAGTAACTCTTTTTTCCCCCTTGTCATTCATTCAGTCAAATAATTTTCATATTAGCTTTCTCAATTGCTTGGTTTACACAGCATGACTTTGACTACAAAGCATTACACATACGAGCACATTTCTGTTTGCCTCGTCTTCCTCTTTGTGAGAAATTGTATATAAATAAACGTGTTATGTTTGAGCTGTGGCATCCGTCTCACTAAGAGAGTTTGAAGTGAAAAGGCTTTCATCTGGGATGAGATGGAAAACCTCTGCGGCAGTTGTGTTGGTTGAATTTGAGCATGTTTGCTTGAGAGGGGAAGCATTTGAGTGACGAAAAGGGCCTAGAGAACAACCTCAAGGACAGGCATCAGTAAAGATTAAAAGACAGAGAGCAAAAACAAAATGGAGTGAATGATCCTTTTCTCTAGACCTCAACTTAGCCTCAGTTCCTCATTCTTTCCCAGCACTTACACACGCTATAAATATACTTCACTCATCCGTTACCTATGGGTTCTTGCTCTCGGTAGAGCACACTACAGGGACACACTATTCATTAGGCCTCATGGCAGCTCATAAAAGCCCAGATCCCCAGCTTGGAAGGGCTAACGCATGCTCAAGTGTGCTCCCTCTACACTACAACGGTGTAGGGACTCTGTGGTAATGCGAGAACACAAGATGGCATCATCCATGTGCTATGAAGAATGGAGGAACAGTGCAACTGAGGAGTCACATCTGTGGTACCATCATGATGAGGTTTACACTCAATGACCACTTTATTAGGAACACCCATACACCTGCTCATTCATGCAATTGACCAATCAGCCATGTATGTTGCAGCAGTGTTATAGATAAATCATGCAGATACTCAGAGACTCAGTTTATGCTCACGTCAAACATTACAATGGGGAGATATCTGATCTCAGTAACTTTGACCAAGACATGGTTGTTGGTGCCAGATGGGGTGGGTTTAAGTATTTCAGAAATCTTTTGGGATTTTCATGCAGAACAGTCTCTTTAACCAGAATGGTGTGAATAACAAAAAGCATCCAGTGAGTGTCAGTTCTGTGGATGAAAACGCCTTGTTGATGATATAGGTCAGAGGAGAATGGCCAGACTGGTTTGAGCTGACAGGATGTCTACAGTAACTCAAATAACCACTCTGTACATCCATAGTGAGAAAAGTACAGAATGTACAATTTGCCAAACCCTGACGCAAATGGGCTACAACAGAAGAACACCAGATCAGGATCCACTTGTGTTAGATAAGAACAGGAATCACCCAAAGTTAACATTTGAGAATTTGAAATAGACCAGGCAATTAAAAAAATAAATGTTTTTCTACAATCTGCATTACTGTTTTTCCGCAATATGTATTGAAAGTAGCCGAATCACTGTCATGGTAAGTAGCCGAGTCAAACAGTATTCATTGAGATGAGTTATTTGTACCTGCAGTCACTGCCACTTAAAAATAATAAGTCATGAACACTGAGAACAATCCACCATTTTGCATCAAGTTCTGTAGAGTCACTGTGTCCCATTTAACCACTCCAGATTTTGGAAAGCATCTTTGCTCCCTTAACAAAAGGTACCCATACTCAACTCCCACTCACCGTAACTAACTAACTTTGTTTTGATATGGCAGACTTGATGAATAGGTTCCAAGCTCTTAAAGCAAGAGTGAAGTGCTCTTGTCTCATTCAGTACACTCTTAGAAGAGTCAGTCTCTCACAACAAATGGCAAATCAAGAATGGCAGGTCATGATCCAAGTGACAGAGGGGTGAACAGGTCTGACAATACACTCTCAGAGAAAAAGGGCACAAAACTTTGCTTGTATTTCCTCATTTGTAAATCACTTTGGATAAAAGAATACATGTAAATATAAATGAAACTTTAACTTTCCTTATTACTGGGTTGGTGTATTTAATGTATATATTTTAGCTAGAAAGTTGCATTTGGTGCATTGTAGGTATCTAACCTAAAACAGCTACTGTATGTAATATAAAGTGAATAATAAATATCAAAGGTATGAAAGGTGGTACTATCCCAGTGACAATAAATGGTACAATTTAGTACCATTTATTTTTGGAGAGTACAAAGGTAACATGTTTAATTCTGGATTCGAGTAAACTTGAAGGTTGGAGGCCTGACCTCAGGATTGCGTTATTATCAAACCCGCTGTGTTCAAGGAGTACACTAACTCTAGTGATCATGAGGAATGATGTATTTACACAAATCTCAGGTGAAATTCTATTCTTGTCTTGATCTACAAAGACTCAAAATATTTTTTCAACACCACTTGAGACATCATTCCCATGAACAACTATTTGCTTTCATTGTAATGTTCCTTTTACAATACAAAATATAAATGTCTGTCTCTGCATGTGAAGCTATATAGTGCCTACGAATTCCAAGTGACTAAGTTTTAAAATTTTTAATCTTCTTATGTTCAAAATAATTTTGAACAAGCATGTATAATAACACAGCTATATTTGGTCACAAAAGTTGTATGAGCCTATGTGTCACAGTTCCTCCTGGAGGCAGTGCGCATCCGCACTGCACTCTCGCTTGTCAGGAGCAGGACTCATTGAGCTTTCACCAGTATGTGCATGCGCACTGCACCATCGCCTTGCTGGAGTACGGCTCATTGACATTTCGTCGGCACGTGGACCGTGTTTTGGCTCTCGGGCTTTCCCCGCCCTGCCTGTCATGTGCAGGAAGTCTCTTGTCTCCAGATCCCATCAGCCACCACACAGACATGCATACACAGTCACACAAGAAGAGACTCGGGACTTCATGCCCCATCAGCCACGACGGCGGACTCATGGTCACGTGTGTTTGCATCTGTTTCGGGTTACGGGTAATGAGCACAAAGGTTATATATAGTCATGGTTTGCACGGTGTCATTGTCTTTCGTTGCTTAGGTTGCTTAAGTTGTTGTCACTAGGTTTCATCGTGTTAGATTCAGGAGTTTCAGTATTTTGTTTTCAAGTCATAGCTTATCGTACTAAGTCCTTGTGTTTTGTTTTCATGCCACAGTTATTCGTGTTCATTTCTGTTTGGATATCCATGTCAAGGTGACCCTTGGATTATGAGTATGTTTGTGTTTATTCGTCTCTCACAATAAACTGGATAAAAAGGGTCTGCGACTGCTTCCGCCTCCTTCTCTAACACACGTGACACTATGTCCTATGTATGTCCTGTGTACTTATTTGTATAAAATAAAAATTCCAAAGTTGATAGGTTATCGTAACCAATTCAAGAGAAATTCATGTTCGTTTAGAAAGATACTATAACCAGGAAATTAACAAATCTGTGCGTCTGGTCTTGGCCATGTGTAATGTTAGTCTTATCTTGGTCTTGCTCCGCTTTCTCTCAGGCTTGACTCAGACTCCATTAACTATGTTCTTGAGTCTGTCTCGGTCTCAAGGTAATCTTGATCCGGACACTATTGTTGATAATGTAATCTGCCATGTTGAGATGATTTTATATGCTGAACTCATTGTTGAGGGCACTTTGCTAACTTTTCAAGTAGGAATTCCAAGTTAGTGGAAATTGTCAGTGTTTTTTTTTTCCTATTTTAGAGGATAGGCATTCAAAGTTACAAGTTTCAGTCAACTGCAGTATTCGTATAGCACTTTTAATACAAGCTCATTTTTAGAAATGTGGATGTTGATTCCTAATAAGCAAGCCATAAGTAATGTAAAGAAAAACTCAGTGACATAAAACATAATACTATCCTCTTCTAACACCTGATAGATTACTATAGAGGGGTTTTCATCTTCTGGAGCTTCAGAAAAATACCCTGTTTCTCCCCAAACTTTGCGCACTTCACTTAATTTTTACTTTATCTATTATATAAATTTGTTTTCAAATGTTTATTCATTGGAGATCTTGACAGCTTCCATCCGTTATCTCCATCTGTTTTCACTCAGTTGTGTACTTTTGAACTGAAACACCACCCCAATAATCCTCTGAAATGTCACCCATACACACACACATATTCTAACCTTTTATGCATTCATTACCAGGATGGATAGCAGGGCCTTAATGGCTCTACCTAATCTAGTAGGTAAGCATATACAAACACACACACATGCACATACACACTCAGAGACAGTGACTGTGCTGTGTGATATACACAGCACCTCACCATACTCACTCTGCTGGGATTAACTTGTCAGACACACAGTGTGTGGGGAAACTTGCAGGCTGTGATGTTTCGGCTCAGTGGTCCAGACCTTCGTTAGCTACCAGCGCAGTCCCTCCTCCGGGACAAAATCAGCTTGTTTCCAAAATCCCATCATTTTAGTGGGCTGCCAGACTCTCTACATTTTTTTTTCTGCTTTCGAGTAAACATTTGGCAGCAACTCCAAGCGGAAAAGACACATCTCCATCAGGAAGCTAAAAGCAAGAACTGATTGCAGATATATATGTCAGATAAAGCAAAGCAATTGAGCAGGTTTCAATTAATCCTACATGTTGGGATAAAATAAAATAAAAATAAAATGCTGCTTATGCACACCCATGATATGACTGATGAAAGACTGTGGAAGCAGAACTATCTAAACAACCTGACAAACCTCGAACAAGTCACAGAAGCGAATCTGACACCCGGCTCTGATACCCGGCTCTGGTACAGGGCTAGCAGGTACGGCCGAAGACAATCAGTCAGCAAACACAAGCTGTTTGGCACAGATGTTGTTGATGGGTGACAGTTGTTATGCTGCGTCATGCTCGTGTGGAGTGGAAACAGCTAAAGCCCCTCTCTAGCTGCCTCACAGGAATAGGATGCGCTTAAAATCAAAGAGTGCTCACATCTGTAGATCCTCTGGATTGTCAGAGAAACACAGCACAAGCCTCGACCAAGCCTTTGGTCACAAGTGCAATAAAAAAAAAAGGAATGGAGTCATAGCATATGCTGAATAAATGACCCTATATGCCTTCCACCTCAGCTGTGAAAACAAACAGCCGATCCTGTTTCTTTACAGTACAGCCTCTCAGAACTTAGGCTGTGTGTATTTGATCCTGTCTGAGAGACAGAGTGCACACACACACACACACACACACACACAGAGACAGAGAGAGAGAGAGAGAGAGAGAGAGAGAGAGAGAGAGAGAACATCCAGATATCTGGAGCATCTAGTATGAATAATACAGCATGTGAGATTACATGTAAGCTCCAGTGTATGTGTATTTCTCTGAGTACAAGAAGGAAAGCAAGTGTGTGCGTGGGACTTGACGCATGACAGAGTGTGTTGTTGCTGTCTGAGCCCTCTGCAGCTGCACACTACACTATCCTTAACCATGAACTGTGTGTGTGTTTTGTGTGTGTGTGTGTGTGTACTCATTTTCACAAGGTCCTAGTTAATAGGAGAGGGTTCAGAAAGAAGGCAGTCATTGTGTCAAAACAGCAGCATGTAGTCTCTAAAACAGCAGATCACAGCTTTAGATCTGAAGTGCATGTTCAATGCTAAAGCACCTGGACTGTGTCACATCAGCACAGTGTGAGCCAATGCTGTGTACAATATGGCTATTGTACAGAGCAGGTCTGGCTTTTGTGTTTCAACCATGGATATGTATAGAGAGATATAGAGAGATAGAGAGAGAGAGAGAGAGAGAGAGAGAGAGAGAGAGAGAGAGAGAGGAGGAAAGACAATATTCACCAGGGACTGAGGGAAGGACAAAATAACTTATATTTATAGCGTGGTAAGGTATACTGTATATGTACAGAATAGACCAATGTCAAAACACTCCACTGGCCTACATGCACTCTGTTTACACTAATGGTGCCTTTTATACATATATATGCAAGTATAATCAGTGTTATTTCACTTTTTATTCCATTACACCCACATATTAGCATTTACATTTGTAGTTAATTGGGTTCTGTGATCATACTAAAATATCACACACAGGAATACAACAGGAACACATCAGTATAGCATGTTTGACAGCCTGGGAAAACCCTTCACATGGTGACATCAAGAGCACTATACGTTCAACTGTGATTTAATCTACTCTTGTGAAGATATATTTTGCTCTCATACAATGTTAGCCTGCTCGCGCTGGAATTTGCCTTGCTCACACTCAAAACCGTGTGTGCACCCTCAAAATCATGCTGCTCGCATGCAGATGCGCTCCTTACATTTGATAAGTGTATAAACACCCTCAAATTTACCCTGCTCGGTCTCAAACCTTTCAGCACTTTTGTCACAAATCCGTATTTGCTCTGTCAGATTTTCTGTAAAATAATTGCCGCTATGGGCTTTGGGCAGTGAAATTGTTCCTACTCCCATAAATTATCATTAGTTGGGAAATTAAACCAACATCCAGCATCAACCCTGAATGTTAAGAAAGCTTATAATGCAGTCTCAATGTCTGTGACCTCAAATAAGTTTAGCAATTAGTTTGGATTTATTAAAGTTGATTTTTCAACAATAATTCATCTACATCTTCATTTATATCCGAATCTACTTACACAAATACAACATTACTGCCATTTTTATAGAGGTTTAATAATAGAGATTTGACAGTGGGAAATGAGTTCTCATTTTGATTATCAGCTTCATCCATATCAGTCTCTTTCTCATCACCTGACGTAAAAGTCACTCACCATATTTAAACATGCGCCTCATCGTCGTCTCTTCATTCGAATGATCTCTGTTGATGATTAATGCAGTCAGTTCTGTTTGCCAAATGTATGTTATTAATTAATTATGTGTTGAGGACATTTTAAAACATTGTCCACTGTCATCTGTACAGAGTGCATTATTGCTCTTGTAAGTGTTGATGACGATGAGACGGCAGCAGTCAGAACCAATTAATATACTATGGTTATGTCACAGAGATCAAACTTTTCCCACATTTTGACATTTGATTTGAATCCCACCTGAAGGTCTTGAACTGTATAGGCATGATTTTTTTTTTGCATTGTGCTGCTGGTAGATAACTGCATGAATGTGCAGGTGTGCCTAATAAATTGGACAGTAAGTGTATGTGTTTACCATGGACAATAATGCCGACAATTTCCTGTAGAAACTTCTTATAACCCTAAGAAACTCACTTATAATGGAAGGGCTGTACGTGAAGTTCTTCAGCCGAACATTTTTGAAAATTATGCTCCAAATTTTCTGAAATTAATATTTTCATGAACAGCACTACTAATTTTGTAATTGCAATGTCTTTAATGTTGGAAAGTTGACTAAAAGTAAGACATTTTCTTTGCTCTCATCCAAAAACCGTCACTGTTTAAGGCTCATATTTAATACACATAATACACATATATAGCAGAGTAATTTAATAATTTCATAAACTGACTGGCAAAGTGACTTTTGAATAAGTAAGTTTGACCAGGTCATATTATAACAACATGTGGGGAACACACACCCCTTCTCAACAAATGGTCTGGTCATGAATTATGCTTCCTATCAAGAACGTGCAAGTTGTGGTCCAGAATCTTCCAACTACCCATGAGTGTTTGTGCTGTGGTTTCAAGACCCAGTCAAGATCGTGTTTCCCGGAAATGAAAAGGTGCATAACAGATGTGCACGATGGTGGATTACTGGGCTTACAAAAATACTGAGCCCTGATGAGTTTAACATGCGAGGGGGTGTTAAAAGAATTAAATCGTCATTCGTTTTGGAGAAAGTGTGTTAAATCAGTGTTTAAATCAGAGGCATTGCAGGGCTAAAGCTGCGCAATAATACTAGTCAATTTATTTGGGTGTGTATGTTTAGCCTTACGTCTGTATAATGTGTGTATGCAAATCAGCATTTGCAGAAGGTACTCATGGATATGTACTGAAGATCATATTTGAGAATTATGAGCTCTGTAGGTGTGTGTGTGTCTGCGTGTGTGACGAGGTACTGATGGCAGGTTGGAAGCAGCCGGAGTTCTCCTCAAGAAAACCTCCCGCTGTGCAGCGATGATGGTCGTCTTCTCACATGTAATCACTCCACCATAATTAGCTACTAATTGCACCCTGTGATAAAACAATATGCTTCAAATGCTTTCCATTACACGCAGACTGTAGGGGGAAAACACTTAACTACATGCTTTTTAGGCAAATTTACATCATTTTTTTATTTTGTCTTTAAACTCACTTTTGCATCACATTGAATTAGATCTGCCACAGTGTGTATGGGGCTAACGTTAAGAATATTAGCTCAAATTTGATATCGTTTGCCTCTACATCAGGTGAAGGATATAGAAATCCAAGAATTAAAAGTCCTTTCAAGAAACTATAAGTAAGTTAGTTAATTAGTACAGTATTTTTTACCATATTATAAGGCACAGTCTCAATTACGGGGTCTATTTCTGTACTTGACCAATACATAAGGTGCACCGTGTTATAAGGCGCCTGCTAAAACATACGGTTGTTACGCCTCGGCCAGCAGATGGCACCCCAGCATGAACTAACTCTAGACATGTACGCCTCGGCCTGCAGATGGCACCCCAGCATGAACTAACTCTAGACTCGTGACCTATTGTTTTGGATTCGGTTGGATTCGGTGATATATACCAGCTGTGTTGTGTTTGGTTTGATTATGTTGAGTATTTAAACCCCTCGGGGCTAAGAACACATTGTGCGTTATTGTTCTTTGTTTGAAGGTCTGTCTGAGTGCTTGCCGAATGAAGCCAGTATGGTTAGCCTTATCCGAAGCCAGTATGGTTAGCCTTAGCTGGGGATGCTAAGCGGTGCTTGTTTGTTCGTTTTGTTCTTAAATAAAGACGGTTCTCCTGCACTAACTTATTGCCTCCAACTTCGTGACAACGGTCTACAAAAAAAAGGTAACGGAAGCAAAACAGTGAGTTAAGTTGAACTTTATTCAACAAATGTTGTTTTGCAGCATACCAGTTGTATACCTACCGGAGGCATGGTGGAGGTAAGCGTACGTTCTGTACGTATTACATAATGTTCTCTGATTGGCTTATCACTGCCAGTGTACATAGTGAACATATTACGTCCCTGTGTCAGCCGGAAATGGTCCGACAGTCAATCAAGCGGAGCGCTTACCAAATTCACACAAAATTTTTACAGATTTTGGAACTCAGTCCACACATATGGTGCAACGGATTATTAGGTGCACGGCAAATTTTGGAGATAATTTAAGGCTTTTAGGTGTCCCTTATAGTGCGGAAAATACGGTAGTTCTATTTCTTGGCCAAGTGTGTGTGTTTAATCACACTCAGCAGATTTGACATGTGAATAGGAAAGGACTGTTAATGGCAGTAAAACAGACCACTATTAGGTTGAAAATGGGAAATAGGCAAAATGTTGTGTCAGAATTATTTGACATTTTTTTAAGAAGCAAGAATGAAGCCTTTCAACCATCAAGCAAAATGTATGAAAACAACTGACCAACCAAACAAGTAAATAACTAACCAACCCACCAACAAAATAATCAACCAAAAATCAATCAGCCCACCAACAGATAAAGGCAATTAAAAAGTGAACAGTTTCAGGAGGGAGATGATTGATATTTTTAAGCAGGGTATGACATCGCTCAATATAGGTGTTCATCTTTAGGTGTGCATTCAGACTGTACCTTTCATAGAAATATCAGTAAATGAACACATTTCAGATGAGTTGTTGATGTGTTATTGGTTTAGTAAACTGATTTATTTGCTCTGGCTCAAATGATATTGGAATAAGTGTACTGTTACTTAAAATCAGTTTGACACCTCTGTGTGCTCCTAATTTCTCACACTGGCTAGGCACAAGTGGCATTTAACATTCTGTGCCTGCATAAGTCAGGCAGAGAGATAGGAAAGAAAGATAGCATTGTCAAGCATTGATTTGTGCCAGATCTGACAGGCTTTTTGTGCCACATTCATGTAACTTTAGTGCTGTTCAGTAGCCCCATTATGTCTATTCAGCTAAACGGACAGGGACGAACAGCAGACATAGTGGGAGTGTCAGTGGATGAAAAAAAATGAAGAAGATTCAAACGATGGGCAAGAGCAAACATGAGAGGAAGAAAAGTGAGAAAGGCAAGGACTGTCTCTGAACACAAGGTAAAGCTGTCTCGAAACACTACAGCGTAGGCAGCTAGCAATGCAAATTTTTTTGTTGCTAACTTAGCCACAGAACATATTTTTTTTCTACATTTTCAGAGCTTCTGAACTGCTGATTGAAAGCCTTTATCAGCCAAAACCACCGCTCTTTTTTAAATTTTTTATTTATATTTTTTTATTGATTCTCACACACTTTTCAGTGTACAACAAAATATATCAATACAGAATCAACATTGTTTACCCCGATAACAGCCCTTCTCACCCCACCCAGGAAAGTTTACATATGATTCATTTATTTATGATTCATGAACATGTAATT
>JAFFST010006600.1:5364-19369 GCA_022414735.1 Noturus placidus
TTGCCCCCCCCCCCCCCCGTATGCCTTAAACACCATTCTACACTTAACTCTTTCAACAAGAACTGAAACTAACTTACTCGAAACGAACTTTATAATTGAAGTCTAAGCGCAGTTGTTGAAATTCCTCAGTAAAAGTGGTCACGATCCAGCTGTATAGCACATCTGCACAAGCGCCTAACGTTCTCTCCTGTGGTACACGCGGTGTATTTAAATAGCCCTAGATGATGTTGGAGTTCTTTTGGCTGAGATTCCTCACTCACTCATAAATAAATAAATAAATAAATACAATGAATAAACGCCAGTGGTACTTGAAAGTTTGTGTGCCCTTTGGAATGTTCCGTCTTTCTGCAGAATTAAAATATCAGATTTTCTAAAAGTAGATAGCGGGAAGTTCTCTTAGAGAGCCCTATTAAAGGAAAATGACGGAAAAGATTATACTCGGTCATTTATTTATTGAGGAAAATGATTCAATATGACCTCTGTGAGTGTCAAAAGTATGTGAAAGGCTAGGATTAGCACTTAATTTGAAGGTGAAATTAGAGTCGGGTGTTTTCAAAGGTCAAAGTCCTGACCTCAATGCAATAGAAACGTTGTGGAAGGACTGAAATTCCTCCAAAGCAGACATGCCGGACTGATCGATAGTTACCGCGAGCGTTTAGTTTGCACAAGGGGGACAGATTTTGCAGATACCGAAAGCAAAGGTTCACATAATTTTGCCCCTCACTGATGTGTAATATTTGGATCATTTTCCTCAATAAATAAACTAATGACCATGTATAGTATTTTTGTCGCATTTGTTTAATTGGGTTCTCTTTATCTACTTTTAGGCTGTCTAACGGCCTGTCTAGTAAAACAAGAGTGCATGTAGATTAACACGGCGAGCGATGTACAGTGCAGATGTTGCAGACCCACTGTGTTAACATTTCTTAACAGTCCTATGCTATAAAGCCCCGAAACACGATATTATTCTAATGATTATATTCTAGTCCTGTATTTCGTCTTTATACAGAGGCCTGAATGATATAAAAGCGCGTGTGTGTGTGTGTGTGAGAAAATCTCCAATGGGAATGATGTGTTGAAGAATAATTCTCACTACAGCCATTAGGTCTGGTCTTGGCCAGGCTTCAGCTGTTCACGTCACTTTTAAAGAAGATGAAGCAGTGGGGCTTGTCCACTCACTTTCCCAGCTCGATGATCTAGCGTTAAACATCTCTAAGTGCAGCTAACGGGGAGACTGGGCTCTGCACGCTGTCAACGTTTGTGTGTAGATTTCACTTCATATCCATCTGCATCCACAAACCAGTCTAATGCCGACCAGCAATGCATATAATGAGATTAATAATCATTATGTCACTTCAATCATTCCATTACATGCTTTTTATTTATTTATTTTTATTTGTTTATATACATGCTATGGGGGGAGCTAATAAAACACCAGCATACAAGAATACATTTGTTAATGAAGACATCAATTCCTTGTGAACATGGCCCAATGCCGGTATTAAAAACTGTGATAAATGATCTCTCTCTATGTAGCTTTCCTGATATAATGTAACGGGCCACGCTGTTTAAGAACTCGTAATTTCAGCTCTCTAAAATTTTAAATCCCGACTGAGAAATCTATCCAATTTGAGCATAATCGCGCTCTACAAATGAACGGAATGCGTAGACACATGCACGCAGATACACGCAACTTTCCGCTGCTGATTGGCGCCCTACAGAGAGACCTTATCAGTGCTCTGTCAGCAGGATCTCCACCGATACGGATTTTTAGAACCGTCCAAACGATGATCCGTCGGACCCCCTACTTCATACACACATAAGATGATTTTCATTTGCCTTGAGGGCTAATGATATTCTTTTCATATCTAATCCCAGAGTAGTACTGAAATGAAAAATGGTATGGGAGCCAAAAGCATGCAGAACCTGACCATCACACCCATATGTGATGAACATACGTGGTTCTTCTCCAAAGTGTTACCACGAAGTTGGAAGCACACAGTTATATAGGATGTCTTCATACGCTGTAATGTTACAGCTTCCTGTCCTGGAACTCGGCGGCCCAAACCTGCTCCAGCGTGACAGTGTTCCTGTATGCAACGCCGGCTCCATGAAGACGTGGTGCGCCAAGGTTGGAGTGGAAGAACTCGAGTGTCCTGCCCTGACTCCTCCCCACTGAACACCTTTGGGATGACGTGCACCCCAGACCTCCTCGCCCAACATCAGTGCCTGACCTCACTAACGCTCTTGTAGCTGAATGAACACGCATCCCCACGGCCACGCTTCAAAATCTTGTGGAAAGCCATCCCAGAAGAATGGAGCATATTATAACAGCAAAAAGAGGGGAAGGAGCACAGATGGTGGTCCGGTGTCTTCGAGTCTCTCAGTGATGGTGTTGAGGATGAATGCTTATCTGTTGCACCACTCTGGAGCCCAAATCTGATCTATTTATTTTATATACGAGTTATATCCCAACGCACTCGCGTATCCACCAGTTATATCCACAGTGCATATAGCGAAGTGTGTGGCGGGTGAAGCAAACAAATTTGGATTTCAACCCTACATACATGCATACAAGAAAACCCTATACTCTTCCCCATCATTATTTTCACTTCTTGAATTACGATCATGTCTTTCTTCTTTTATTTATTTATTTATTTATTTTTAAAAATTAATTTCAATGTGGGTTTTTTTTTTTTTTTTCTTTTGTTGCTTTTTCCCGTCTCGAAGGCTGCACCGTTCGATGACATCACTTCTTGTAACGTGGCCTCAGGATTTCCGTGGAGTCTGATTTGAAATGTAATAACACCTAATCGTGTGCGCTGTTTCAAAGCTGCCCAAATCCGATCTAAATAACCCACATTTTAGAAATAATTACCCAGTACTAATTAGTAATGAACTTCTCAGTAACTCCTCAGACTCGAGCTGCTGGTGTGAGTAAAGTGCGTACGCTCCTGTAACACACCTGATTCGGCTTATTAAGGGAAGCAGTACACTCTGCATCTCTGAGGAACGCAAACCTCATATAGGAATATTGTTCACGTAACACTGTGAGTTGACTGAAACCGGATGAAATGGAGTAGTGTTGTTTCGCTGTAATCTCCGCCTGTGCACCTACAGTACGTTTCGCTATAATACTAATTGGTAGTATCGTTCTTGCTGTTCCTCTACAACATTGGGAATTCTGGGAGTCAGTTGAGTCTATAATAAATGTAGAATGCAAGTGAGGCTGTACAATCTACTCGTGAAGCTAACACTCATTTGGATTTTATTATTATTTATTTATTTTTTTAAAAACGGTGCCCACTTGCAATCAGTGCCACACCACCAAGGTTTGCGACCAACATGTAACTGATCCGCTGACAGTCATGAGTTTTTGAACTCTTCTTTCCTCATGATGTACGTTAAATAAACACATGGCGAAAGCTTCACCATATCGATTTGCACGTTTCCCGCTTGGTAAATAACGGTAAATTGTTATCGTCTGCCAGATAAGTGTGTTGTGGACGAGCTGTTACTATAGAAACGGTAAGGTATTTTTCGTTTCTTCACGTAAGTTCTGTGCTGCATTCGACTTAACTCCGAAGCAGGAAGTCGAAACTCGGAATTACTTTGTTTTCAAGCTAGGTTTTGGGGGAAAGAACTTTACATAAATTGTTGTGTGTGTGTGTGTGTGTGTGTGTGTGTGTGTGTATATATTATTTAATATATATATATGTGTGTGTGTGTGTGTGTGTGTGTGTGTGTGTGTGTGTGTGTGCATGTAAAATGAGAGAGAACACAATTTATGTAAAGTGTAGAAGCGCTACTTTGTGTACTGTTCGTGCCGTGAGCAGCCATGTTGATTTGATATCACTTGCTGAACTCGGGGTTGAGGAGACCGTCATGAGGTTACGAATAGGAATTCAGAGTTTCTTCCCCCCTACCCCAGTCAGTTACAGGGTATAAGCTTTTATTCGAATGCAGAGTTTGTCCACGGCACTAAATGGGGCGGCTGTGGCTCAGTCGGTAGAGCGGGTTGTCTATTAATCCACCAATCGTAGGGTTGATGGTTCGAATCCTGGCCGAAGTGTCCTTGGGCAAGACACTGAATCCTAAGTTGCCCCCGATGGCAAGCTAGCACCTTGCATGGCAGCTCTGCTCCCATTGGTGTGCGAGTGTGTAAGTCTCCATTTGTAAGTCGCTTTGGATAAAAGCGTCTAATAAATGTAAATGTACTGCATGAATCATTTCGAAACTTGAGACACAAAGGGTTCCAAAATTTTTCGACTGTCAAAAGCCAAGAATCTTTTTGTTAGCTTTCCACGAAACGTAAAACTCTTAATATACACTGGTGAACTCTGTGGGTCCTATCTCAGAAATATCACACCTATCCTCTGCGTGCGTGTGTGTGTGTGTGTGTGTACATATTTCCTTCACTAGTGCTAACAAATGGCTAATCCCGTGCCTTTCTCAATGCACTTGTGACTGTACAGTAACGTCAGAACGCTGACACGTGTAAATAATATAAAGACTTTATTCTCCTTATTTTCTTTCTTTCCTGCTCAGACAAAATGAGTCGATGTGTCAGTGATGTTACATAATGTTAAAAAGGGTTGTTGTTTTTTTTTTTTTTTTTTTGTGTGTGCAAATATTTGATACAAACATGCCAAATCTGTTCTCACACCAGTTATCTTTTCAGAGCGAAACAAGACGTTTCAGCGGATTTAACAGATGAAATGTTATATTTATATATTTTTTTGAGCACATAAGCACATGTTTTAGTGACGTAATGGTGAAGGGTTGGGGTGTTGGACAAAGATGTGTGTGTGGGGTTTGGTTATGACGTCTATCCAAAAGGTTTTATCACCTTTTTGTTGGGATTTACAGCATAGTAATATATCTATATTATATTGTATATTATATTATATTATATTATAGAGCCTTATCTGGGACATGAAGCTGCTTTTTATACATCTGAAGTCCCCTCCCACACTTATTTTTATTATTAAATTTTTTTTTATTTCACAAAAAATGCTAATTTCCTTGTTGTGAAATGATTCGGTTTATTTTTTTCTTTTTCTCCGAGGCTATTCAAGCTGTACGTAATGGCCACGGATGAATTTATATCAGTTTATTGATTGTCGAGGGGAAAATTCACTGGAATTAAACAGGTCTAAGTTTGTTTTTAAACCTGGCATTGTATCCGTTTGGGGTCTTTTTAAAAAAATAATAAATTTAAAAAAAGAGGAAGGGGGAAAAAAGTCAGTGACCTCAGGCAGTGTGTGTGTGTGTGTGTGAGTGTGACTGGATTTTCAGGTTACAGAGGATTCACTAAAGCCATACTCGCCTGTGAGGGTCTGCTTTACTGAGGCCGTTAGCCACTGTGTGATTACTCCGCGGTCTGAAATGTTGAGTCCAACATCAACTCGCTTATTTCATCAGTAAGGAAAAACAAATACAGTTAGTTCATGCTGTTCTAGGAAACTAATCAACAGTTTAGACGTGTGGTGTGATGCAGCTGCTGCCACTGCAAAGCTGACACTTCCAATAGACTCCTTCCATAAATGTCCAAACAAAACCAGATACTGTTTTTAAAAATATCAGCTGACCAATCCGATTGGAGAACTAAACCGCGCTATATTATAACAAATGATACAGTTGAGTGCAAAAGTTTGCGTGCCCTTGAGACACAATCGTACAGATTTATACCAACAGTTTGTTTGGGTTTCACAGATGTTTCTTTTTTTATATATATATATATATATATATCACGTGATCTATTTAAAGGTTTGCGTCCACCTTTCTGATACTTTCAAATAATGTAGGCTTTTTTTGCGTGACAGTTTGCCTTTTATAATTGCCTTTTGAATCCTCGGAGTAGCCATAGCTGCGTCCAAGCCATGTCGTAATTGAGTTTCCGACTTGTGTTTATATATATTTTTTTAAAATCACGTTCTTGTGTAGCTCGTAATTACAACTTGTAAACTAGGAATTTTCTGAGAGCACCTGACTACTCCGACGGCATGCGGAGACACTGCTGAAGCCGACGGCAATTTGAGTGGCTCTCGTGAAAATTCGTATAATTGACTATTATTGATGTCGTAGTAATGCAAGGTTAATTAGAGAAGACAGACACAATACAGTTTAATGTTATTTTATGGTTGTCAACATCGTGCACGGATTCGTTTAATTCCGAGTCCGAGGACATGATCAGCTCTGAGTAGAACATCCGGAGTGTCCTCTAGTAATAACGACATGGCGTGAACTCCATATCCCAGATGTTATGTTATTCTAGTTTCCCAGCTTCAGATCAGGTCTGGAGATCAAAAAAAAAATTATTTCGCCTTATTTTTGTCATTTTGTTTCAGGATACACTCATAATTTTTATTTTATTGTATTATTTTCTTTGTGGAGTACAGCCTTTTGAAAGTCATGGGGCGTGCAAACTTTTGTTCTTGATGATATAAAGTGGACAGCTGAATAATAGAGCATAAAGTATATAATATAATATATAAATATTTTAACTTCATAGCAGGATTTCTGAACAAATATGAGGTAAGATGAAATATAAGGTTTGTATTTTTACCTAACAGATGAAATATTATTATTTTTTTTTAAAATTGGAGGACTTTCCTTTTGACCTTAATGTATACAAGTCAAAGAGGAAACGGCAATGAATAAATAAATACATAAATAAATATCAAATGAATAAAATGCCCCAGAGATGAATTTGTACTTAAATGTTTTTCTTTCTCTTTCTTTTTTGTTTTAATATTAACATTTTCCTCAATGACGATACATTTTCATTTTTTTTCCCTTTCTTTCAGATATTACTTTTAAGAAACCACAGTAAATATCACATAATTTAACGAATGAATTATGCGCATTATTAATGAGATTGAAGAGGTCTCGTCTTTTGATCCATATACAAGATGAGGATTTACTTTAAAAAGCTGTGCGCGTTAGTGAGTCTGGCCCTGTGTTCACGTCTTCACGTCTCACCTCCATACTGGTCTTTCCTTAACGTCCTCGTTAGATGTTTATGAAGGTTTCAGAGGAACACGTGTTCGCTTCGTGCGTGATGGTCTCACATGATCACGTGCTGTATTCTGAACATCAAGGTGGTAAAAGAGAAACTTTTTTTTTTATTAACTCTTCCTCTTCAGACGTGAGGTTGAAATGTCTTGCTCCCTGATCTGTTAAGCGTCCGGCTGGAGGTTTGTGAACTAACTGAAATTAACATCATTGTCTATGATTTTCTTATTCACATCCAACGATTCACACACAACTGTTGACCTTTGTGGTGTATTTATTATTATTATTATTATTATTATTATTCTTTATTTAAATTCCTCCATTTCTTTAATGTATCTGGCATTTTGTAAATATTCTGTAAAGCCCCGTGTTGGCTTTTATTTCTTTATAGTGGCCTATTTCTTGAGGCTGATAATAAACCGATAGTGATCATGTCCTGGTTTCTTGTGAAGGCCTTTATGGTTCGTGTGAAGAGAAAAGAAATCACAGTACAGTAAAGTGTGAAGGAAAATCCTGCCTGTTTCAAAGATCATATCATATATGAACACTAAATTTCACACGTCTTTAAATGTGTGTGAAACCCCAAAGCCAGATTTTATACCATGCCTCAATTCCTGATGTTAGCTGTGAAACTTGAGGAAACCAAGCTCAAATTACCACACGGAGTATTTGTGGTTGACGAATCCTTGATTCAGCTAAATAGTAAAAGACGCTGATTCCCGACAAGTTTAAGTGAAGTTAAAATCCCTGAGTCGAGATCCTCCACGGTGGATTTAGTCACCTGGGTGTTGCCAGATCTCTGTAATTCAAGGCATAATAAACATAATGAACAGAAGTCTAGTCGGACTCGTTATTGTGCTGAAGTGGGCCTGCTGAGGAGTTTCACAAGGAGCAGATTGGACACAGGTACGTAAATACGTTTACACCAAACCACAGTTTGGATCCGTGCAGAGATGGTGAGTTTTTACTGAAGAGTGATGAAGCGTCTCGGACGTTGTGCCGATAATCTCTCTGTGAACTAACATTTGCTGTGAACATTTGAGTGTTGGTTTTGTTGATGTGATTCTGGCTTTGTTCCTGTCTATTCTAGGAGCCTAGAAAAGGAGAAAGGAAGCTAAAATATGAAGAGAAGAGGATGGAATGAAGGTGATGAGTCTTCAGATGCTACTTCAAATAACATTTCTTAAACTTTTTTTTTTTATATAACAAAGATCCATTTCTTCCTGGAGCTCTACAGAATGTGCTAGAAGTTTGTTCTCCTAACATTTATTGTAGTTTTTCTGTTTTTAAAATTACACTTTGCTTAAAAAAAAAAGGCTATATAGCCTATAATTATATATTTGTATATGTGCAGTGACTTGCATAAGTATTCACCCCCTTGACCTTTTCCACATTTTACACTTTGATTATGTTTAACAAATCTACACAAAATGGCCAAAAATATTGAACCTGGTCATTTCCAGCTTGTAGCACTACAAACTGTGGAAAAGTTCAATTAAAATGTATTTTTTTATATTATGTTGTAATGACATCTGTTAAAAGCTGAGGGTTTTTTTTTTTTACGATTTTTATCAGCAGAGGAAAGAAGGAAGCTGTATAATTTTTATGAAAATTTTTTGTGCAGCTGAAATCATGTGATGTGCATCAACTTTATATTCATCTCCAGAAGCACGTATCAAGCTTTTTACTGTACACTTGTCTGTTTTGTATCCATCATTTAAAGATGGTTTTAATTTTTTATAACACTAAGCTGCCTTACATGATCTCTCTCTCTCTCTCTCTCTGTGTGTGTGTGTGTGTGTGTGTGTGTGTGTGTGTGTGTGTGAATTTACATGAAAAGAATATTCAACATTTTATTAGATTCTTTTCCAGTTACATTTCCGTGTTTGACCTGTAGATGGTGCTAAGCATTTTTTACCTCAATAAAAAGCTTTGGATGCATGAATACATGTTGTTTAATAAAGATTTTGAATTGAGAACTTCACCCTGGAGTGTGTAATAGGCCGAGCCTGACTGATTTGTGTGTGTATATTAATATTCAGAAGTTGAGCTAATTTTGTACAAACACATCTGAGTTCAGAAGATCAGAAATTAATCTCTGGCTCCAACACATAGTCAAAATATCACTGCACATTGTTTAAATAATGTGGCTAATTTAAAAAAAAAAAGCCTTTATTGATTATGAAAGAAATATGAGTTAGTCAGTTAAAAGCCAAAACAAAACAAAAACACCCTGCCATGGAGGGTAAAGAACATCCATAATACTATCTGTTACTTGTAGGAAATATATATATATATATATATATGTATGTATGTGTATATATATATATATATATATATATATATATATATGTGTGTGTGTGTGTGTATCTATTTATTTATTTTTACTAATAAAATAATAGGGACTTTAAATATGTTATGCGCTTTCCGGAAGCAGGAAACCCCGATTTTGCGTTTAAAAAAATAAGATAAAAAAAATATTATCTTAAATATACATATCGCGAATAAATCCTGTACAGCTGTATTTAACGTGTACTTTATTTTATATAGGCTTATCTTTATTCTCTATACCGAAATGTTTTCGATTCCTTGTCACCGGAACTCCCATCGTCGTTTAGCGGGGGCGCTAAACCGGAAACCGGAAGTAAATCGCTTTCATTATTAACGTTATGATACGGATATAATTTTTTTTTATTTAGTATTTTATTTAGTAATAAAATAGTAAATCTAGGAAGGGGGGGGGGGGTTCAACACTTGTTTTTTTTTTTTTTTTTTTTAATCTACCAGGGGATTAAAATGTGTGCATTTTTTTTTTTTCCTAAAGCAATGAATTAAAAAAAAAAGTTTATTTCCAAATATTTAAAAAAAAATAAGATTAGAATCGCGTTCTATAGTCGCGTCAAAAACAACACTTGATCGAACGAGTCCTGGAAACGTTTGTTTAATAGTTAATACACTGCGTTCTATTTAGCTCGTCATCACCAAGGCAAGTTTTTTCCCACAATTCCGTTTCCAGCTGGAAGTTGGATGGTGGCGCGAGTAATTAGGCCACGCATACCGGAAGTGAAACGCAGCAAACAGTTGAAGTTTTTGGCACGCGCACATCCCTCTCTCTCTCTTCTCTCTCTGTGTGTGTCTTTTTTTGGTGTGTATTTCTGTTAAATTCTACGTGAGTATTTATTTGTTATTATTGTGCGTGATAAATATGAAAATACGGCGGTAAAGCGTAAAGAGAGTGTGTGTCTGAGCAGGAAGTAGGCGTGGTGCTGCAAGCAGCATTAGCTAGTCGGCTAGTCGTAAGGTGAGCTCGCGACCTCTCGGAGTTTTGTTTAGAGCGGAGATTAATTAATTATACGTGTATATACTGTTAGAGGTCAAATAGTTCATCCTCCATTACTGTTACAGTAGGTTCATTGTTGAGCTCAGCCAGAAATAAATACAGTTCTCAAACACGCTGCAGAAGTAACTGGAACGTTCTAGAACAAGCTTACTGTAAGTGTAAAGCGAGGCGTTTTTAAAACGTTTTCAGTTCGTCTTGACTGCACTTTAGGAACTAATTTTCGTTTTAAATCATGAGTCGTGCTTCTGATAGCTGATTATTCGAGCTTAAGAAACACGTCATATTATTTATCACGGAAGTCTCCTGTCAGACAGTAGGTGGCGTTGTTGACCACCATAATAAGTTAATAAATAAATAAATATCTCTACAAGCATTAGGGGTTGGCATGTCCGCCTCACACCTCCAGGGTCCGGGGTTCGAGTCCCGCCAGGGCCATGTGTGGGCGGAGTTCTCCCCGTGTGTTGGGGGTTTCCTCCTGGTACTCCGGTTCCCTCCCCCAGTCCAAACACATGCATGTTAGGCTGATTGGCGTGTCTAAAGTGTCCATAGTGTGAGTGTGTATGATTGCGCCCTGAGATGGACTGGCACTCTATCCAGGGTGTACCCCGCCTTGTACCCGATGCTCCCTGGGATATATATATATATATATGTCCAGGGTGTACCCCGCCTTGTACCCGATGCTCCCTGGGATAGGCTCCAGGTTCCCCCGTGACCCTGATAAAGGAGTAAGCGGTTGAAGATGGATGGATGGAGGGATGGATCTACAAGCATCATTACTTTTTGACAGTATAACAGGTGGCCAGGACATGTCACTAACCCTCTCCTGTGTTCGTCTCAGCATCATCGCAATCCCAACCCTGTAGAAAAGTCTTCTTATTATCCCGCAGCTCCTGGTTGAGTCTGGTTCCTCTCGGGTTTTCTTCCTCGTATCGTCTCATCCGTCATTTTTCCTTCTGAAATCTTCATCCAGAGTCCTTCCAGATTGGTGAACCTCTGCCCATAATTACGTCTGAAAGACCCTGCGTCTCAAAGATGCTCTTTTTTTTATACACGATCATCTTTCCGTCTTGTTGCCAAGTAACCTCCAGTATCTTTTTCTTTTTAGTAACTTAGTTTTGCCCCCCCTGTCCCAACTTTTCTGAGACGTGTCGCGGCCATCAAATTAAAAACTTCTTTCTACCTTAAAACGGTACATTTACTCGGTTTAAACGCTTGATGTGTTTTGTATGTCCGATTGTGAATAACATACGGGTTTTTGAGATTCGCAGATCATTGCATTCTGTTTTTATTTACAGTTCACACAGCGTCCCAACTTTTTTGGAGCCGCGGTTATAACTTGAACCGGTTGAAATTACGATTGCAGGCAATAGTTTTGCGCGGTCGTTCGCAGCGGTGATTTTTGGTAAGTGTGAGGTTTTTAAATCAGTGTTTGACGCGCGTGTACCGAAGAGGACTCGGGCTGATCGCGTGTTGTGACGGCCTGACACGACGTCTTGGTTCAACTGTGCGATCATTTTGAAAAATTGCAAGCGCTAAAGCATATTGCAGTTCGCTATCCTGGAATCCAGGAGAGGCTGAGATATGAATGCAAAGTTTTTTTTTTTTACGGGTTTGGGCCGAGGCGCATCGTGTCACGTCATCGAACATCAACGCGAACGTGAGTACAGCTAAAAGGCCTCGTTTATCAACAAACATCGCTACAAGAGACCATGCAGAACAAATTCGCCAATTCAAAAAGTACTAATTGTAAAAAGTACTGTTGTAACTCCGCATGTCCATGTTGTGTAGCTTCTGGCATGTTGAGCTCAGCATTCTGCACCAGCAACATCACCACGATGACTTTGTTGGAGTTCTCCAAGGTGCTAGCTTGCCATCGGGGGCAACTTAGGGTTCAGTGTCTTGCCCAAGGACACTTCGGCATGGGATCACCCGGGCCGGGATTCGAACCACCAACCCTACGATTAGTGGATTAGTGGACAAACTGCTCTAACGACTGAGACACAGCCACCCACGGAATAACGATACGACAGCACTGTATTATATCTCACTCTGACCGATTGATGTGCCTCTTGAAGTGTTGAATGCTTTTTTTTCTTCTTCTTTTTGTCTTTACTCTGAGATCAGAAAGGTGTTATTTTGTCCCAGCAGGTTTTTTATTTTAGGTTTGCAGTATGAGTCTGCAGTGGACGGCTGTGGCGACTTTCCTCTACGCCGAGGTGTTCTTCATCCTGCTGCTCTGTGTGCCCTTCATCTCCCCCAAAAGGTGAGCTTCAGCTTCCTGCTTCAGTCTCTTGTTGCGTAATCCAAAGATCAAAGCTTTTTAATGAAAGTCGAAAGATAAGAGATCGTAATTACTGAAACATGGGCTGAATTTTACGGTTTAATTATGATCTTGTACTGATATCAGAGGATTGACTAGTACTCCGTTCTAATCCAATGTCCACACTGTTGCCAAGGTTACATATTCACCTCAAAAGAAACCTCTGTCGTGTAACCGTGGCAACTACAGTCAGGGTAAGGAATAAACCGCTTCGTCAGACCGCTTCACGCTGCTCCATCGTGGCTCGTTTTTCTGAAACGTTTGCCAAAATAATGACACGTTTTTGTTTAATAACTTGTTTAACACGTCACTTTTTTTTTTATCCGTTTAGAGTAATGTTTATTAAAGTTCGCTCCTGCTATTGCTTGTTTGCACATAAGCGCATCGATTCATTCCTTACCCTGCTTGTCACTTAGATTGTGTGCTTTTGAGTAATGGGGGTGGGGCAACCAGACATGAACGCGGTCCAGCCTTGTGAAATCTCTGCCCTTTCACCCTCTTCTCATGTCTTGTCACACTCTCGATGGAGCAACCGATTTAGGATTTTCTTATCAGATTGTTTCGTATGTCAGATATGAGGCATGTCTGACAGTAAGCACTCGGGTCCTCAATCTTCGAGACTTTTAATATTTATTTATGCCTGAATCTGAAACCATGTTCCAAACACAGCTAATTAACAACCACATTTTTGAGTTAATATTTCAGTAAATCTAGGAGGACTTATCACCGTTCATATAAATGAAACCAAAATTACCACCAATCGAGTGAATTATTGTCGCCCGTTTGTGCGCGTTTATATCACACGAAAATCCTAGAAATCTGGCTAATTTATTTACGTTTTTTGGACACACAGTCCACTCTCATATAATATGCTTTAATATTATATCATATAATATGATGATATATAATAATCTCTCTCAAATAAAAAAATACCCTGGCACTAATAATTTCGGTTGTGCAACGCAGCACTAGTCATCATGCATGTATTTATTTATTTATTTATTTATTTATTTATTTATTTATTACTGTTCATTTTGTGTTATTGCTTACAGTGGGCTGTTTGTCTAGACCGTGATGTCGTTGTGTTGCCTTTTCTAGATGGCACAGAATATTCAAGTCTCGCCTGGCGGTTGCCATTACGACGTACGGGAACACAGCCTTCATTGTGATCATCTGCATCCTTGTGTTCCTTCTGGTTGGTGAGTGTAAATCTAACCTCCATAGGCTGGTATTATTTCATGTTGTGAAGTCTGGAACGGTTTGTGCTCAGTAGGACTTTACTCGTGATTATTTATTGAGCTCAAGTGAAGAACAGGATGAAATAATTA
>JAFFST010006613.1:7731-21483 GCA_022414735.1 Noturus placidus
TGTGTGGAGGGGGGAGGGGGGGAGGGTTCGTAAGCACATGTAAAGATAATGTTATACCCTGTCTTATACCCTATCTGCCTAGTGCACTTATACAAGAAGCCGTTTGGGGTTCAGCCAAACCCAATTGCAATTGAAATTCAGTTCACGCCTCTTCTTGCTTCCAGAGTCACCGGCGCGGTTGCCCTCCAAATAAAATGCTTATCTGGCATGTTTTCACTTACTCTGAAGTCCACGAGGGGAAAAGGACCAGTTTTCCATTGTTGGTTTTTTTTTTTTTTTGCCAGTAAAATTAAGACTGCACAGTACTCAATAAACATGTTAAAGTTACTTTGATGAATAATGACCTTGCATTCACTCACCATCAGTTCTTCAAAGTTGGGATGCAGAGTGAGTTCCGGTCTGTGTCGCAGTCATTAATGAGCTGGCCGTACACACGTGGAGAAGCGGCATGAAGTGTGCTGGAGGAAGACCCAATCATTACAACTAAACCCACCGTCCTGACCATCTGTATGTGTGTGTGTGTGCGCGCGCGCGCGCGCGTGCGTGATTGTGTGTACGCGCGCGCGTATGTGTGAATAATATATTAAAAAGAGAACATGGTCATGACGTCACGTGATCCGTCCTGGGCCAAATTCGGTGGCGGGAGACCCAGATCAGATATACTAGGCTGTATTTAATATCCGACATACGATTTAATGTCCGTGACGTGTTCTCACATGTGGTAACATTTAAAGCATCCTCGTGAGTAGGCTAAGCGCGAACGTAAGTGACGTCCTGATGACACGAGGATAACCATCATTCGAAAAATAAATAAATAAATACATACATACATAAATAAAAGAAACAAACAAATAAATAAATAAAATGGTGAAGACCGGTTGACTTGAAGATCAGTTTGATTCTCTTGTGTCTGACCAACATCGTAAAGCTTTGCAGAATAGGCTGTACAATAATTACATGCACAGATCTATGGTCATTAGTCAAAAGTGTTTTTATTATTTATTTATTTATTTATTTATTTATTTATTTTTATAGTTAAATAATCAAAGTGCTACTTCCGCACATAATGCATATATATCAGCAGAGATCGCAGCAGCGTTAAGGAGCATAACGACATATCCTCTGAATAATCTTACCTAATTTGATGAGAGCAACTGGTGCGGAAAACCTCCTGTACATCTCTGTGAGCTGTGATGAGAATGAGCAGCAATGGAAGAGCTCAAAGCATGTGGAAGACAAATAACGAGATTCATGATGAGTAGTCAAGGTCTTCTGGTAGACAAGAAAGGATAATAATAATAATAATAATAATAATAATAATAATAATAATAATAATCAGCGGCTAAATTGCTGGGAAAAATTTCGCAGTCCAGCCCTGACAGTGAGCGCGTGAGTGAGCGCGTGAGCGCGTGAGTGAGTGAGTGAGTGAGTGAGTGACAGTTTTGCATTTCGGCGAGGTCTCTACCAAAAGCACGGCGCTCAGTAAAGGTTCCTACTGCGGAGGGCGGAAATGGTTTATTCCCGTGTGCGCCCCAGGGCATGTCCCCAATGCAGCGCTGATTGGAAGAGACAACAGAAACCAGGTTCTCTCTTTCACATACAGCAGCAGAGAAAATCTCAGCACACCAGCGAGGCTTTCTAGCTTCTACACCCATTACCCGCTGTTTCATATGTTTCATGTTTTTTGATGAAAATGGTCATTTTAAGCACACCGTGATTTACATGCGAGTGCACGTGCACTGCTATCATGGCTTTTCATTTCTGCAACAAATATTTATCACCATGCAGTAAACAATGTTTTAGTAGGCTACACTAAACACAGAGACACTCCATATGTCATTTGTACTCAGTTTAAGAATTTTCCTAGGTGTAGATCAAATATTTAATTAACCCTGCTGGGAAACAAAACACACACAATAGAAACCATTACAGAAATTCGAATGGCTTTAATGATCACAATGAGAATTGTATTGGTTTTAATGGAAACTACAGTTACAGTTACAGTTACATAGAGCTTTTCTAGACGCTCAAAGTGCTTTACATGGTATGTGTAGGTGGGGGATCTCCTCAACCACCACTAGTGTGTAGCATCCACCTGGATGATGCGACGTAGGTATAGTGCACCAGAACGCCCACCACACACCAGCTATTAGTGAAGAGGAGAAAGCGATGTTGCCAATTCAGAGATGGGGATTATTAGGGGGCCATGATAGAGAAGGGCTAGTGGGGGAATTTTGCCAGGACCGGGGTTATACTCCTGCTCTTTTACGATAAATGTCTATAATGGTCCATGTGGGTCTCTACTGGGAATGTGTTGGGTTCTATTGGTGCCATATTTTCTGCAGAGAAAAAGGTATAGAAGGCATCATACCATGGCATGGTTTGTTCTTAAGAACGTCAATTAACTTTTGATATTTGCACACCCAGAAATTAGGCCAGGCTAACGTCATTTCCGGTTTTACATTCACTTGCATATCCTCCCACCGAGTTCGTTGGACCCCCACCCCCCATGTCCATACCATGGTTACGCCCTTTCACTAGTGTCATGTGTTTATGTTGTCTGTAAAATATGGACTGAGGTTATTCTATAATGATCTGGGTCTGCATCCTATCTGAAGTTCTGAGTTAGGGTTAGCCAACTGGATGCTGTCATCAATCACAGTAGGGATGAGTGATGCTAACCTAGACGCTCACTGAATTAATAACATTACTTTAGCATACAGCTTGAGGTAATATTAGATATTCCCATTCCCATTTTGGAAGTTTACGATAATGTAGCATTACAGCTATTCGCCATGATGTAATACAAAGAGTGGGTTAATATTATCTACATTTAGCAAGTGTTTTGGACAAGGCAAGCTGTACTAATTAGCATTAGAAGAATGGGTTAGGGGCGTGCTTATTCTGTGAATATTAATGCTGGGTAATAGGTGCAGACAGTCAGTAAGTAGCTAACGAAATTTAGCTAACTCAGTAATGTCAAGGCCAAAAGTTCTTCACAAGGTTAATGTGACAAAAAGAGAGGATGGGGTTTGGGTTGTAATGCTTTCCACTTTTCCAATGTTGGTTGACTTAATTACATTGTGCAAAAAAAAGTTAAATAAATATTTGCAAGTTAGCTAGACTTTCCTGGTGAGTCCACAGCAACATTTTGTTCATTGGGAGAGTGAAGGGCACATTTCCAAAATTACACAATTTGGGACATTGTAATGCAATTTCTCAGTTGAAGCCCAAAGGTATTTGTTCATATTTTGTAGCTAACAACTAACCAACACTGTTTTTGCTTTTTTACAGCTTTTCAAATGAAAGGGAGTGGGACTCTTCTCTTCCCAAATGGCAGGGAGATTTGTAAGAAGATGCATCAACTCCAATTCTTACATTCATCAAATGTTTAAATGGTTTTAATAAATGTCACCTGAATGTCATGCAATTGTTTGTTTATTTTGTGAGCGTTGTAGTAGAATTTTAGAATAAAAACAAATAGCATTTCAGGATAATTGAAGGGGAAAAAACTATAAACAATTCATCTCTGTTATTTTTGTGTTATTTAACACAACTTCGTGCAGAAATCTTTAACACATAGCATGTGTTACATGTACTAACACACTGATTGTGTTAAAAGCAACACAAAATGTGTTGTCCTTAACTAGATGTGCAAGTGTGTTAAAAATTAACACATGATGGAGTCAAGGTTTGTATCAATATATTTATCCATACAACCATTACTGTACACAAGAAAAAGGAAAAATATGCGATAACAGTCCAGTTTACATGACATTAAATGCACCACTTTCTTTGTTGGCTTTAGTTTACTTGTTTGTAATGCCCACTGGATCATAAGTTGGTTACTCAGTTTTTTGTATGTTTTAAACATCTCCTTTGATCAAAATATGATGTTTTTGTCTTAAATATATGAGTTATTTGAGTCATGTACTTCAAAGTCTATATATAAACACCACTTTAGCAGCTTTGACTATACATTTCTGAAGACCTTCTTGTGTATAAATGAAGGAGATCATGTTGAAATATTTGTTTATATTGTGGTATAGTTGAAATTTTCAAAGGGTAAAAATAACCCTGAAAACATGAACCCATTTTATGAAATAAAATTATGGGTTGAAAAACAACCCATTTGCTGGGTTAAAATTAACAACCCAACTTGATGGGTTAGTTTAGCTCAAAATGTGTTCTGTCCTATATTTACTCAGCCATTAAGCTAAAAATATCAATATAACCAAGAGTTTTTATAGAGTAGTAACAGCTTATTCTTGATGGTAATAACTTGTATGGTGTGAGGGAATGACTATTTATAGCTGTTGTAACATAACAGGAATTTAATTGTTTCGCAGACATACGACAACATTAAATAATATTATGTGAACATATCACAGAATTACTTTAGAAATCCTATCAAGTAAGCTCATATTTAGCTAGCTGACTAGTGTCAAAAGTGATGATTATCATCAGCTACGAGTAAACAGGTTTTCTGAGAGGACTTTTCTCAGGATAACCAGATTAGCTCACATGATTATGAACATTTATAAATATCTTCTAAAATGATGTAATGTGTCAGAAGCATACGTTATAAACACAAGTACATTTTCTGTGAATATGGCAGAAGCCATACTTTTAGTCCTGTTTTTGTTTTTAATTTGTTGTAGATGCACAAAACTGTTTTCATTTGGAGAAGCTGCACCAGGGCACAGTGGCTAGCACATTTGCCTCACACCTCAGTGGTTGGGGGTATGAATCCCGCACCACCCTGTGTGTGCAGAGCTTGTATGTTCTCCCTGTACTTTGGAGGTTTCTTCCAAGTACTCCGGTTTCCTCTTCCAGTCTAAAGACATGCTGTAGGTTGATTGGCATTTCCAAATTTTCCACCCTTTTAATCGGTTCATTCACTTGAATATTTAAACTGTTTGTCCAATAAACATATGATAACATAAAGCATTTTTGTTAATTTCATGCATTCAGATTCACACAGTTAAGTTTCCCAAACCGCATGACCATCCTGGTGAACATCTCTTCATTAAAGGAAGCTTGAAAGTTTAGTTTTGCAGTTTATGCAGCATGATTAAAGCCCAATCACTGATCCACCTGTCTTATCAGCTGTCGAGCAGCTGTGGATTTACTTCAACACATTTACCTCTTTTAGAAGAACTACTATTGTTTTTATTTCCTTCTTCTACTTTAGAAACTCATTATATTCAGTTACAGTACAATGCTGTTCAATATGGTTGTATCTGCATGCTAATTGAAATTTTAAAATGTGATTACCCTGGAGGATGGTGAAATGTCCATGATCCTGTTGCTGTTGCGTTAAAAGCACAAGTAGTCAAACGTAATTAAATCCTGTCACTTGTCTTTAGATGAGAAGATCCTTGTCAGGAAAATTAATCGAAAGTAGATATGATTAAATAAAATAAAGATGAAATAAACTGACCACTCAGGCTGTAGGGGCACACAAAATGCTTACTCTTGGCAGAAGGCCTTTTTTGGATGTGTGCCAAAGTAATACAGTGAATGCAAATGCTTGACTGAAAGTCAGTAGCAAGACCATAGAAAAATGCAAAACAGGTATACATAATTTTTCCAAGACAAATTGGTGTTTTGATGATGGTGGTGGAGTGAGCTGTCTAACATGCCAAAAAATCACCCATAAGTGTTCATTCGGGTTGAAATCTAGTGACTGTAAAGGCCATAGCATATGATTTGCATCATCATCATACACAGCAATCCACTCGGGGAACCCTCATGTCCTGTGGATGGGGTGGCATCATTCTAGAAGAGACTGCAACCATCAGGATAGAAATATTTTATCATAGGAAAAATGTGATCAGTCAGAGTAATGTTGTATTGAAACTTTCCTCTAAGGAAAAAGAAAATGATTTTTACAGCATAACACAGACATCAGAATATTAATGTTTGTATGTAAAACATTATAGCTAAGGAGCACAACTGGAAATGTTCCAAAAGCTTGAAGTTATCTTAAATATTATTGTGAAATGCTAATGATATGTAAGTAAAGTTGTAAAGATAATCACAGACTCAACAATTTCATTCGTCTTCAGTAGCTGCTTTATCCAAGTCAGGGTCTCAAGAAATCCAAAGCTCATCTTATGAAACATAGGATACAAGGTGGGAATCTACTCTGAATGGGAATTCAGTCTATCACAGAGCACTATGCATACACACTCAAACACTGATCCACACCTAGGGGCAAGTTAGCATAACCAATCCATAGCTTTAAAAGAGATCACAACAATTGATTAAACTCTCAAAACTCTCTCACTAAACATTGACAAATGTTCACATCAAAACGTAATATGCTTGAAGGCTGCATGCTCTTTTGTTTTCCTCTGAATCTCAGTATTCTTCTGCTTGAGTCAAAATATTGAGCCTGGCAAGTCTGTTATTGCTTACATTCCTCCATTCAACACCTTTTCTTGGCCTGAATAAGTGACAGCATTGTTGTGGCGAGGAAATGCCTATCAACTGTCACACAATATTTTACAAGCTGGTAAAATATTTGTCACCACACTATCAAAGTGGATGTGTGAACAATTTACCATTGAGAGGCAGGATGCTTTGTGCCTGAGTTACAGTATGACAGACAGGCTGAAAAAGCACTGCCTGACTCAAGGTTCAGTTCTTGTACTAAGGAAAATCACATACCCAATTGATGGAGCCCCTTTTATCTGCAAAATAAAACCTATTAGACTTATTAAAATAAAAGGCTAGGGTGAACCTTTATCTGTTACCTAGGTCAGACATTCAAAGAATGTTTAATATGTGAGTAATTTAAATATGTCATCCATATCGCTCTGTCAACAACATTGTAACATAATTTGAAATATAACTAGCATAGTTAGCTAGCTAGTAACTCGGGAGAAGCTACTGAAGGTAAATAATTCCTTACATAAACATGTTTTATTAGATTATTTTATTACAATGCCATTAAAAGAAACAATCATTAAAATAAGAATGCTTTAAATATTACCGTAACTACTGGGCAACTTGGCTGCCAGGTAGTTACTTCTAAAAAATTATGCCTTAGTGGTGGGTATGCAATATGTTGGAATAATTATACAGCAGTAGATAGTTTATGTGCTGTATTTTAGCAGTGGTAAAGCTGAAATAGTTTTCCCCCTTTGTTGAGTGAAAACAAGCAAAGCATGAGACATACATCTCTATGTGGCAACTGGTGCTGAATTGGCAGCTAATTACACTAAAAGCAAAATGTATCGATAAAATGCCCAGCTGGATAAAATGCATTTAATTGTGTGAAGATAATGATGGTGAGGGAGGGAAAATGCACATGGATGTTGGATAGTGACCATGGATCATAAAATAAACACAAATGAAGAGCAAAGCAGAAATACGGCAGATAATTGTAGTGAAAACTGCTTCAACACTGCCATTATTAACTTAAACTGGGAATTAATATTCAGCCTCTTATGTGAATATGTTCAAAGCCTCAGCCATAAGCAGATTCAATAGCATTAATGAGTGACCTCAATTCTAATGAAAATATAAATAATTCTAATAGTTCATAGATATCACCATGGGTGAGTGATAATATAATGACCTGAGTAATGAGAATGAGGCTAATGCGAAGACTGGTGTAAGGTGGGAAAATCTGTGCTGAAGACAAAGTGTGTCAGAGGTGAGCATTACTTGGCTTATTAGCTTCTTTTAAAATGCTCTGTATGCTTTACCACCCAACAGCAGCGCCAAATTCAATCTACTGATTTGCACTGAGGTTAACTGAGGAAACTAAATTACTGCAGGGATTTGCTCTTCTCTACATGCTCAAATACCACTGAAGGTACAATCCATAGTGAAATGTGTGGATTTTAACACATTCTGTATATACATCAATCTTTAAATTGATTTAAGTAGCAGCAAACATTTGTATACTACCAGTATATATAATTATGTGTCAATACTGTATGTAATATGAGGAATGAGTTTATATCTGTATGTGAGTAAGAGCTTGACAGCTTGTCTTCTTAATTGTTATAAAATTATGAGGTACTCTATATGTATAAATTAATTTTTTGAGCTATTTGTTATCTCTTAAAAGATGTCAAAGATAGATTGGCATTGGCGGAGTAATTAAGGAGCAGCATCTGTTGTTGTTGCAGCACAATTTAGGGTATTGGGTACAATTTAGGGTACATGTTCAGAACTGAAGAGCGGTATGTATATTCAGATCTTTAGTTTGGTACTCAACGGCTGTATATTTAATTATTGTAAGCATTATAACCATACATTGGTCCTTAAAGATTGTCCAATCTCATCAATCCATCAATTTGCAATACTGTGGAATATTACTGTGTTCTACATAGATACTGGATTATCTGCTATTGCTGAACAGTGCACACTTTCTAAGCATTAGGTGTGCAATAAAGTTCTTTATTTCAGTTTCAGGTTAGTAGGATCGTTGATAGCAAGGTGAAAACACCACAGGCACACACACACACACACACACACACACACACACACACACACACAAACACACACACACACATGCACAGAGCCCCAGATAGATTTTCTGTCTGTTTTGTGATAGGAATATTGTAAGTCATTACAGCCCAAGCGTGAGTGTCTGTGGTTCAGAGGCTGTTCTGAGAAGCTGCGGTGCTGTTGTTAATTAAATTAGCCTCAACCTCTATGCATGCAGAGAGACAAAGAGGGAACATTAGTTATCAGATCTTGATGCCTCCTTATACCTCATTTAATTAGAAAAGTGAGGGGATGTGAAATGGGACTGTTATTTGTAACAAGGCTCTTTGGCTAACATTAAGATAGACCATCACATGCTCATGGTGATTAGACACATGGTATACCACATGGTGGTAGACACAAGGAAAAAGAATATCTTGGCTTCCTTTTGGCAGGCTCTCAGTGTACACTGAGGTGCAAAAATGTTGGAATCAGGTACGGACGTAAGTACAGGTCTTCAATGTGTTTTGCACTTAGAGGTTACTGTCGTAACCCCATGCCATCTCCCACAAGATGCACCGCTCAAAGAGCTGGAAGGCCGTGGAAAGGATCTGATAAATAAAAACACTGAATCAGTGACTTGACTTGTAGCCAAACATTGTGTGACAGTATGATGTGTTTACTGTATGAGTCAGAGCACACAATAAGCAAATAAGTGCCAATGTTCATGTGCAAGCAACCAGCTGAGGATAAGAGACCAATTTAGTTTATTCTCTGCTTGAAATATGTCTCAGTGTATTACCTCTGCAAGCTCAGTCAACAGATCCCACTGACTACACAATATCATCGGGTTTTATTATAATTGTTATATTATGCATGATGAGACAACTTGGCTTCATCAATATAGTCCATCCTGAATTGAGAGTCGACCCTTATTGCTGCTATGAGGCACATTCACATTAACTAATCATGGTTTCAATTCTACAGACACTTCTAAAATTTAAAATCTCTACCCCAGCATGAAAACATATATTGTCCCTAAAATGAGATCATTTCAAAATACAGTAACAGCACAGTGGACCGCTACACCCCATGAATTAATGTTCTCATTCACAACGTCTTTCCATCATACTGATCTAAGAAACCCCAGGTCCACAGAGTGATTTTTTTTATAGTATACCCTCCTCTGCCTGGTTTAGCTTTCAAATAATTCAAAAAGTGGAAAATCCACAGCTGCTTTTTAAAATACATTACATTTACTAAAAATTTTCTTGCATTGTGAAACAGGTTCATGGCTGGTCTAATGTCTTGTTATTTTTTTTTAACTTTAACACAATCATCTGCAAGCAAATCTTTGTGTGGCCAAATCAGTAGGTGTGTAATAGATTTTCAGTTTAGTAATTCTATTTAGTAATAAAGCCAAGAGGTAGGCTCTGAGGGAAAAGCTGAAAGCTAACATGAGCTATATCTAGGTAACTAGGTAGATAATTACTTAGCTGTAACTAGATTTGGAGATATTGATTGCAATCACTGATTGCTTGCATTTTACCAGAATTCTCCAGTACTAGAGGCAAATAATTAGTCTTTATTTATCACATATACATATGCATAGTGAAATAATTTTTTTTCCGCATACCGTAGCATGTCAGGAAGCTGGGGTCAGAAGGCAGGGTCTGTATCTGTCAATTTTCTTAGCTACATGTAAACCAGACTCTTCTACATAGTGCTATTTTGGAACCTATATAAACGATGACTGGCGATAACGGTAACAGAAATCAACACTGCTGATGGCTGTCCTAAACCACAATACCACAGGTATCTAATGCATAGCTACTGATATATTGTCAGTTCTTAACCTCATCTAATAGTCCATTTGGTGACTGTAACTTTATTTAAACACTTTTCTCTGTTGATTGTTATGATAATTAGGACATCTCTGTACATACCAACAATGAATTGTGTTACTGATATTTATTTGTATTCAGCAAAGTCACATTGATCATATATTTCATAAATTAAATCTTCATTTAATAGTCTATTATTTAAATCTAGTCAGGCAAGATTCCTAGTTACTTTTCTACCTACCACTAATGGGTGTCCAGAGAAGTCACTTGTGCTTTAACTAGCTCTCTGGTGAAAAAAATATGCAAGATGAACCAAGATAAACCCCAAGCACATTTTGGTCATAATGATGTTTTTTCAGTTCAGTATGATATTACAGTAACTACTTTTGTTGTAACCTCAAGTCTGCTTTTCTGCTGCCCACTGCACCACCCTTATAAATAAAACACAACATGAGGCAGTGACCAGCTCTGCCTATTTTTGGTCTGAATCTGTTCTTTCAAGCATTTCTCCCAAGAGCAGCATGGCTGTTATGAAAAGTGTGCCCTTTGCCAACGTTGAGCCAATGGCAGAAGGGCTGTTATGAAGAATGCACTTATTGCCAAAGCTGGCTCAAAAAATTGGCACAGGGCACACTTTTCATAACAGCCCTTCTGCTTTTGGTCCAATGTTGTATACCTTGTTAAAGAAGCTATTAAGTAGTCTGCCTTCGTATATATGCTCATCTGCAGTGGCCCAGTCCTGCTGAACATCTGAGGACTGGCCTTAACTCATGAGATATTAATATCCACCATATTACAGAAATGACTCAATCTGTGTAAAATGCTTCTGTGAGGACTTTTTGTATTCAGGGCTCTCAGTCTTTTACTTATACACATCTTGCCTTGCCTCTCTCTCTTTCTCTCTTTCTCTCTTTCTCTCTTTCTCTCTTTCTCTCTCTCTCTCTCTCTCTGTGTGTGTGGTGTGGTATATAAAATGCTGCATGAAAACACTGTTTCTAGGCGTATAATTTTACTGGACTCTTCATTACCTTTTCTGGATTTTCAGCATTATTCTTCTAAGTTTATAAGCATAATTCAATATATGCACACACATCCCAATCATCCATAACATTAAAACTGCCCTCCTTAATATTGTGTAGGTCCACCTTGTGCCACTAAAACTGCTCTGACTTGTCAAAGCATTGCCTCCACAAGACCTCTGAAGGTGTGCTGTGGTGTCTGGCACAAAAACTTACCGGATCTGGCAGCAGGTGCATGAATCAGACTTGTTTGTCCAGCACATTCCACAGACACTCAATTGGATTGAGATCTGGGGAATTTGGAGGCCAAGTCAACACCTTGAACTCTTTGTCATGTTCCACAAACCATTCCTGAGCCATTTCTGTAGTGTGCCATTATCCTGCTGAAAGAAGCCACTGCCATTAGGAAATACCATTGCCATGAAGGGGTATACTTAGTCTGTAACAACATTTAGGTAGGCGGTACATGTCTAAATAACATCAACATGAATTCCAGGACCCAAGGTTTCCCAGCAGAACATTGCCCAGTGCATCACACTACAACTGTCACTTGTCTTCTTCCCATAGCGCATCCTGGTGCCATATGTTCCCCAGGTACGCAGAGCACACCCACCTGGCCATCCATATGATGTAAAAGAAAACATTCATTAGACCAGGCCACCTTCTTCCATTGCGCCATGGTCAAGTTTGATGCTCATGTGCCCATTGTAGGTGCTTCCGGTGGTGTACAGGGGTCAGCATGGGCACTCTGACCGCTTCTGTCATAGCCAACATTAACTTTCTCAGCAATTTGTGGTACAATAGCTCTTCTGTGGGATCAGAACAGACTAACTAGCCTTCGGTCCCCATGGGCTTTAATGATCCTTGGGTGCCTGTGACCCTGTTGCTGTTTCACCACTTGTCCTTTCCTGGACCTCTTTTTGTGTATACCGGGACCACCCCACAAGACCTGCCGTTTTGGTGATGCTCTGACTCAGTCATCTAGCCATCACAATTTGGCCCTTGTCAAAGTCACAGAGATCATTACGCTTACCATTTTTTCCTGCTTCCAACACATCAACTTCGAGAACGGACTGTTCACTTGCAGCCAAATATACCCCCCCCCCTTTTCAGCTGCCACTGTAACAAGATAATCAATGTTATTCACGTCACCTGTAAGTAGTTTTAATGTTATGGCTATTAATGTATGGCATGGTACCCCCATTGATGGCCCCCAGGTTTTATCCTGAATTCTGGTTTCTTTCTGTGTGTTTCTGTATGTCTGTGAGTTTCAGATGTTCTCCTCTTGTCAGCATGGGTTTTCTCTCCCAAAAACATGGCAAAATTGCACCTAGGTGTAGTAGTCAGTGTTCCTGGGTTATAATAAAATAATTCAAATATGATAAGAATAAAGAATTAATAATCTGCACAGTGATTATATTCACAATGTTATGTTGCTATATCACTATGCTCTCATAAAGACAATGCTTAACTATTATTTTACTGAAGAAAATCATCTCATGAAAGGCAGAAACTGAATATTCATGAGGAACCCTTGGGTATGGATTGCTGCCTCGCTGTGTGTGTGAAAACTAAAAATAAAAGACAACGAAATTAGGCTATACGTGATACCCTGCATGCATCCTGCAAGCCACTGAAGTGTCAGTACACACTGACATGATACAGTATCACACCCCCACATACCTTTGCCTGCACCTGAGCATTAGAGGTTGCTAATAGGCAACACCCAAATGACCATACAGCTATTAAATCTGAATACACTATTTCTGTTAAATTCACTTTCTGTGTTTAAATGTTTCCATCCCATTAGATAATCCATACAGACAAATATACTGTTACTACATGAAACATTTACACACTGTTCATTTCTCAAACCATCTACTTGGGGACATCAACTATTATTGCAGGCTTTAAACAGCTAAATCAATATTGTTAATGTTTTAAATATATACTATTACACACCAATAGAGTGACATTATCAACATTGAATTACTCTGTAGCACTGTCCAATTGCCAGAGAACAATAGACACATGAATACATAATCCAATAGACACAGAGCAAACATCCACATTCACTTGTATCTATTTCTCTCATCCTAATGCTAGCCAGTGTATTTAATGCATACAGCACTGTCTGTAATGAAAACAGAATAAAGAATTTCATACATAATACTGTTTGTATTAAGGACACTGCTTTAATACTAATAGATCAATTCTGAACTAACAATACTTTTGATCCCGACATTTATTTCTTTATTAATTGTTAATGTTATTTTTTTTTTTCAATAAAAAAATGAAAAAGATCTTAATATAATATTAGTACTGTGTGCTCATTTTTCTAAAATACAAAACGTCAGAAAAGAAAATGTCGGACACAACATTGAGGTGCAGAATAGGAACTACTCCTTCTTCCATCTTCCTTTTCCCACTGGTCCAAACAC
>JAFFST010006613.1:38998-50013 GCA_022414735.1 Noturus placidus
ATATTACATTTACATTTATTCACTTAGCAGACGCTTTTATCCAAAGCGACTTACAAATGAGAGATACAAGCAAATATACACACATATATACACACACATATATATGTGAAATGCCACGTCACCTGACCAAGGCAGGCCTATAAAATAGGCATGATTTTACACAGACTACAGATATCGGTCAAGTTTGAGGGTGTTTCCCACAGTGTGAAGCTCATCATTGAAAGGGAACATCTGAGATAAAGCTCCAAAATACATGTGTTACTATACTAGAACATCTTGCATGATACAATAATTTATCAATTTGTATAGCGCTTTTTACAATGGTACATTGTCTCAAAGCAGCTTTACAGAAATATCATTTTACATTTTACATTTACAAGCGACTTACTAATGAGAGCACATTCACACACCAATGGTAGCAGAGCTGCCATGCAAGGTGCTAGCTTGCCATTGGGGGCAACTTAGGGTTCAGTGTCTTGCCCAAGGACACTTCGGCATGTGGAGTCACCCGGGCCGGGATTCGAACCGCCAACCCCACGGTCAGCGGATTAGTGGACAACCCGCTCTACCGACTGAGCCACAGCCGCCCCAATAATCCAATGATACCTCTGGCCCTACCACACCACAGTCTATTTTTGTACTTCTAACTGCAACCTTTAGAGAAAATGAAACATTAGTTTTGATATTTGTTGATGCTGAGTTATTGTATGGGTATAAAATAAGTGGTTGGCTCTCATACTTCCGAATAAAGGCCTCAGGTACTTGTTGTAGCCCTGCATCAGTTTCTGAATGGTGGGAGGTAGGACCTCTTCACCACTGGAATTTGAAACCTGTATGATCCTAGAAGCAGAACATGAAAACACTCATTAATGTACTTTTTCATCATATTGTATAATGCACACAATTAACGCTGCAACAACTAATCAATAAAATCGATAATAATCGATTATGAAAATCGTTGTAAACAAATCTCATTATCGATTAGTTGGTTTGCGTGCGGCACGGGGGAGATTTACTCATTACGTTTCTTCTGTTCTGAAAACACGCATCGGAGAGTAAATACTAAAGTTTTGTCCCAAATGAAGTACTGTACACTTACACTTACTATGCATTATGTACTCTACCGTCTAGTGTGTACCTTTTAGAAAGGTAATATCATCTCAAATATATCACTAGCTTTTTTTTTTTTTTTTACTAACCAGAAGTATAAGCCACTTCCTAGGCGACGGTGCATGACGTCATATGCACGCTAGCATTAGCAGACACCCAGAGTCACTGACAATGAGTTTGTTCAGTTTACTGTTTAGCATTTTATTTAACCTTTTATTCCCAACATGACCCAGTCACCAACAGGCGAAGGTGAAATCGTCACGTGACTGAGGAAAAAAAGTGTGCGACTTCCAAGTCCTCTAAAGCAGGGAGCATTTTATATTAAACACAGTGGAAATCAAACTGATGCACGAGGACAAACTTATGTTTATATCCAAAATGCTCCACTGTGTGCAAGTTTTTGGGGAAACTGGTGCAAGATGCTTCAAAGGTTTAGTTTAATTCCAGTTTCTTGTCATTATATGCTGTATTTGCACGCTTGCAGAGTAAATTCTGTTGTTTATTATAACGGAAGTGATGTGTTAGTAACGAGGACACGTTGCTCCTCACGCGATGTGTAGATGCGCAGATACACAGTGCGAGCGCAAGTAAGATCTGTAATGTCTAATTAAAACACTATGATCAAAAGTAAACACAAGTAAAACAATATGTCTAAAGGCAGCGAGTAACAGACACCACAAGCTGCAGTGAAAGTGAGTTTTTGTTTTTAATTTAGGACTGTAGTTTAATTTGGTGCTTTTTTTGCATCTATAAAAAATAATGAATAAATACTATAAAATTATATTTTTGTTTTATAGTATTTATGCATTATTTTTATGGATACACAAAAAGCACCGGATTAAATAATATATTATATAATATATGTTCTAGTGTGTGTGTGTGTGTGTGTGTGTGTGTGTGTGTGTGTGTGTGTGTGTGAGAGAGAGAGAGAGAGAGAGAGAGAGAGAGAGAGAGTGTGTATTGGGTTCTTTTCTGTTTTGGACAAACAGTTGTTTAAAGTTTTAGTCTAAAGTTTATATTTGTAACACTCAGTTTGTGGATTTTTTTTTAAATAAACAAAAAAAAAAGGTACTGAAAGGTTGCCCCGCCCCATCTGATTAATCGGAAAAAATAATCGGCCAACGAGTTAAATATGAAAATAATCATTAGTTGCAGAATATATACACACAATACATACCCTGATCATTTAAATGTGTCCATAACTTCTGAGCTCCAAATCCCTGATTTTTCAAATAAATATTTTCTATTTTTTTCTCTCGACCGGATGAGTGCTGAAATGCTCTACCTGCACTCTGCAGATGGTGTGTATAAGTACCTATGGCTGTCTATCATTATCGACTGTTAAACTGACACAAGGGTGCTGCCTCATGTTCTTGTGCAATATAGTAATTTAATAATGTTTATTTTTCTAATTTCAACTAGAATACATTACATTACAATAAACTTGATACAATTCACTAACAACCTGAAGGCTTTAAATTATTAGTGGGTGAATACAGTGCAAGATTTTGATTCTGACTGTACATTGGTTATAGTTATACACAAGTGCGCTACTTAAATTGTATATTGGCAATAGCATTTTATTTTCATTGCTCATTTGGGTTAGCAGCTTATAAATATTTTCATATGTCCATCATCTTTAGTTGTTCATGTTTTGTATGATATCAAGCCCAATATTGAACATTACTTCCTACTAGCTACATAAATATTGGAGCCCAGTTGTCATTTGGCAAACTACAGCAGGATAATATTCAATGGATTTTGACATTTTTTAAATGCAGCATGAAGAGTTGCAGAGGAGGAGAATGTGTGTGTTGTGAACATAAATCTGTCTTCTGATTATGTTCAACACTCAAAATAAAATTGGGGTCAGGTGATGTCACAGGTACAGAGTCTGTTTTATAGCTTTAGAACACTATTCAAAGCATAGTGCTACATATTTAAAAAAAAAAAAAAAAAAAAAAAAAAAAACCCTGTGACCCTGATAAAGGAGTAAGCGGTAGAGGATGGATGGATGGATGGATGGATGGATGGACTGAGATTAAAAATGGACAAATCTCATAAAAAATTCTAGAATGAAAAAGCTTTTGCTTCTCCAGAAAGAGTGAAAGCCTGTGCCTCTCACTCCATCTCACAATTATGAAGGCATATGTGGAAAACATCACAGAAACTTACTGACAGCAGTATTCTCTAAGCAGCTCTCTCGCGCTCTCTCTCTCTCTCTCGCTCTCTGTCTGTCTCTCTCTCTCTCTCTCTCTCTCTCTCTCTCGCTCTCTATCTCTCTCTGCTGAGATATGTGTATTTTAGATATAACTGTCTGCTTAACTCAGCCCTCCCCACTACCCTTCACATCCTCGTTAACTATCCAAACAGAAGCACTCTTTATTATCCTTATTATGCTCTAGCTATGTAGTTATCCCAAGAATAGTAGTTGGACCTTATTTAGCACAACTGTATACAGTTGAATCTGATTATACCACCATCATATGTAAATCCCACAATTAGTTTTCTAGTTCATCAGTTTTATCTTTGCTGTACCTTTAAGATGAAAATAGCCTCTTTTCAATTTGAACATAACATTATTATAAAATGAAAAAGCACTAGTTAAATATGTAACTGTGGTTCTACACTCAGAAATAAAGGCGAATTTATACAGTATCTCACAAACATGAGTACACCCCTTACATTTTTGTAAATATTTGATGATATCTTTTCATGTGACAACACTGAAGAAATGACACTTTGCTACAATGTAAAGTAGTGAGTGTACAGCTTATGTAACAGTGTAAATTTGCTGTCCCCTCAAAATAACTCAACACACAGACATTAATGTCTAAACCGCTGTCAACAAATGTGAGTACACCCCTAAGTGAAAATGTCCAAATTGGGCCCAATTTGCCATTTCCCCTCCCCTTGTCATGTGACTTGTTAGTGTTAAAAGGTCTCAGGTGTGACTGGGGAGCAGGTGTGTTAAATTTGGTGTCATCGCTCTCACACTCCCTCATACTGGTCACTGGAAGTTTAACATCGTAACTCATAGCAAAGAACTGTGCCCTATGCTCCCTGGGATAGGCTCCAGGTTAAGAGTGACCCAGCAAGCATAAGCGGTACAGAAATTGGATGGATAAATAAATGTTTAGTTAGACCTCAGCAGAGATAAGCCGTCATGTGCAGTGTGTGTGGTCTGCGTGGGCTATGCAGCACAGTAGCTCTAAAAATAAAAATAAAAGTTTTTAACTTTTTATTTTTATGAATTTCCGGCCAGTTTGAATAGAAATACAGTAGAAATGTGGTTTTATTTTTGAGCTCAGTAAGGAAGTGTTCAGGTCAGGCTACTGGACCAAACCACTGATAATAGACATTATCTGTATATCTGTAATTTGTATCTGTTTAGAACATTATCTATTCATTCCAAATAAAGTATTCTGTTACACCTACTGCACAGATACTGTATAAGAAATTATCTCAGTAATCTAAAACAATCTACAATGTTAGCCCTTTATCCATACTTAGGCCATGATTGATTATCTGATATAGAAGTGTGGCACTGACATTCCTGTCCTTGTTTAACACTACCTTTTGCTCCATTATCACAGTGCATTAAAATTCTTAGTACTACAGTATTTATATGTGTTTATCGTGTTACGCTGACAATTTAGTCTACACCTACAATATGAAGTAATGGAAATACAGGGTGTCCCACAAGTATCCATACATAGGGGAAATTAACACTTTTTTTAAGCAAATTGTAACTTTATTTACCAAACATTCCCTACATGATTGCCATTTCTTTGCAAGCACATATTGAGTTATCTCTCCTACTCATGATGAACTTGTTTTAACACATCTGCTGTTATGCATGTGATTGCATGTCCATCACAACCTTCCGACAGCTTCCAGGTACGGCCATTTTGCTAAAAAGTGTTAATTTCCCAAATGTATGGAGACTCTGGGACACCATGTGTCACAATGTTTTGTCTGTACAAGAGTGAAATAAGTACAATCTGTTTTGATCAGTATCCCATAGTTAAATATGAACTGAATCTCAGCAATGAGAATATTTTTTTAGCTAGTAAACATCAAAATGTAATTGAAGAAAATGGTTTGCTTTTAAATGATAAAAAAAACAAACAAAAACAAACAAAAAAAAAAAACAATTGTTTAAAAAAAATGGTTTTCTATGATCTGAAGACTCTTGTCGATGCTTTGACAGCACCTTTCACCCTCCCTTACTTACTTGAAAATCTGTCAGGGAGCCTGTGCTGCCTTTGAGTAAAAATTTAAAACCTTTCCAAAAAATTTAATAACTGACTTCTTATTCTACGGCTATTCAAACATAATATTTTTTAAAAGTACCATGTATAATTTTATATCTACTGAGATTTGAAAAAAAAATCACAAAAAATATTTCTTAAAAAATATTTTACAGAACAATCAAACACATCAGCGTTGAGATAGATCAGAGTGACTCCAAAATACTCAGTCATAGGGCTTGAATGAAAAGAGAAGTCTTTGTACTGCGATATGAGTAATGAATAATGATGTCTTTTTTAAATTTATTTACTCAGTGTTACCCATGGCACTAAACAATTTTTCCTGGTTGTCTCCAAATTGCCAATTATCATAAGCCAACTTGGATGAGAATTAAGATATGTAAGTATTAGTGTGATGATTGTAACTTTTGTAATTTGCCATTTGCCAGCCAACAAAATTACTCCCACTGGTTCAAATTCCTACCTATTTTACAGGAGATCACGGCAGGGTGGGGAGAAGAGACAGGAGTGAATAGGAACATATGGTGAAGCCGACTGACACTTCTGTCTCGCTCTACATCCCCTTTGATCTACTCTGGAGAAAAAAGGGCCATTCACAGAATGCAAATGTTTCAGAGCTTCCTTAGCTACTATAGCAGTGCCAAATCCACTTTTGATCAAACAAGTATCAAGTAGCCTGCTTTCACATATCCTCCAATTATCTCTGACCAGTAAGTTATAAGCCATATCTTATTAACCTGAATCTTCCTAAACTCACATTGTAGTTTAACTACATGAATTCATCCTAGCTATACTGAGCTATCTGTAATCATGTTAGTTACTGCACCTCTGCATGGGAGGATAACACTGAACAGGCTGAGAGGAGATGGGGTACTATATGAAAGCTGTTATTTTCATCTGCACCCACACACTGCAGCACAGAAATTCAAGCTCACCCAAAAAGTCTACACAGATTAGCTGTAATTCCATTCTACCACCTCGACACCTTTTGTCAGGTCCACATAATCCTGAATGTATACTGTACATATAGATGGCAGCCAGTCTTTCATTTACTGCCAAAAGTTAACTATATTCTGCTTGTCTAATTAGAGTGTATGTCACAATGTAAGCATGCAGCAGAATTTGCTGACAAAAATGGATATCTGCCTCCGTTTTCCTGCTTGCAGTGTGACGCATAGTGTTTAAATCTGCAACCCAAACACCAACACAAACTTTTTTTAAGGCTAATAAAAAAATTTGTTTGTTTGTTTTTAGAATGATACATGTACAATAACAAGGTTGAAAAGCAAACTATTCTAATTAAACAGAAAAGGTCATAGTAGAATTTCTTACCTGCTAATGAGAAGAAGAAAGACTAAAGGGCCCAGAGGGCTGCATGAACACATAGCTGCTGGAGTGTCAAGCGTCTATCTGAAAGAGAGAGTGAAAAAAAATGTACTTTGAGTAAAGGTACATGAGTTTTAGTCAAATCCTATGGCATTGCGTCTGATGGGCCAGTTTTTGGTACTTGAGGCTGTATTATAAAAGATGTTTTTATAGTAGTGTTCTATTAAGCATAACTATGGCTGGATTATACAGTGAGGGAAAAAAGTATTTGATCCCCTACTGATTTTGTACGTTTGCCCACTAACAAAGAAATGATCAGTCTATAATTTTAATGGTAGGTTTATTTGAACAGTGAGAGACAGAATAACAACAAAAATGCCCACCATGTTTGACGGTGGGGATGGTGTTCTAGGGGTCATGGGCAGCATTCCTCCTCCTCCAAACACGGCGAGTTGAGTCGATGCCAAAGAGCTCCATTTTGGTCTCATCTGACCACCAGAGGACAACTGGGTGAAAGTGTTGTGGTCAGATGAGACCAAAATGGAGCTCTTTGGCATCGACTCAACTCGCTCAATACTTATTTCCCTCATTAAAATGCAAATCAATTTATAACATTTTTGACATGCGTTTTTCTGGATTTTTTGTTGTTATTCTGTCTCTCACTGTTTTAATAAATCTACCATTAAAATTATATTTCTTAGTTAGTGGGCAAACGTACAAAATCAGCAGGGGATCAAATACTTTTTTTCCTCACTGTATATTGTTGATTCATCCAGGACATTTATTTGCAAATCTGATTTAAAACCCTAATAAATTAATTAAATGATTAGTTGATTAAATGGCTCAATCCTTTATATAGATTAAACAGGAAGGTGTTATATTACTGCCAAAAGATTAGTGACATTCCTTCTGCTCTGACACATTTCTTAAAATGTTTAACATTTTTTGCTCATGCACTGAAAACACTTTACTTACACTACCCTTGCACGAATGTATTATTTTCATGTTTGGAAAGTGTGGGCGCATGCTCAATTTTTTTTTTCTGTATAGAATATCAAGCATGTATTATACACAGCAACTATAAACCAAACATGAGGTACGTTTTATCATGTCAGTTTTATGCTAGGGCTTCTGCTCTAATTTACACCATAATTTAATGTCTGACAACACTGCAAGATTAAGATTTCCATGAACTCATTTATGGTCAGCGAGTTACTCAAAATGTAAATAAGTCCTACATACAATCAGGATCCCAACATAGATATTGTTGCTGATTTTTACTGACCAACCAAAAGCAGAGTGTTGTCATTTAGAACAAAAATGGTGGAAACAAATTTAGCTATTAATCAAAAATCTTTCAAGGAGCATCAGCAAATATATACACTTAAAGAGAAGCCAAATAACAAAATACAACACATCGCTGATAAAACTATAACAATCCATGGCATTGTTTTCCTACAATTAATCATCTAGCTAGACCAAATTAATCTAATTTGACTCCTTCCACTGAAAGTTGTTTTTCTCAATTTTCTCATTTTAAACAAAGATCAATGACATTAACTTAAATTCCACACTGAATCCCCAGTTCTTCTACAGCCCTATATTTAGTTGTTTTTCAGATATCAAGCCATACAGAATTGCTTAAAATATTCAATAAGATCAGTCAAGTATATTAACTTTATTAATAGGCACTGTTAATAAACTTTATTAATAGGCATCCTCTACCACTTACTCCATTTTCAGGGTCACGGGGAACCTGGAGTCTATCCCAGGAGGCATTGGGCACAAGGCGGGTACACCCTGGATAGGGTGCCAGTCCATCGCAGGGCACAATCATATACACACTCACACACACATTCATACACTACGGACACTTTAGAAACGCCAATCAGCCTACCATGCATGTCTTTTGACTGGGGAGGAAACCCCCGATGCACGGGGAGAACATGGCCCGTGTAGGACTCGAACCCCGGACCCTGTAGGTGTGAGGCGAATGGAGGTCTTTATGGTACCTTTTAATCTAAAATCTTGGAGGAGCTTGTTGCTACAGTTGCAAATATTTAGTTAGAAGGCCTGAATGAAGTGTTCCAGTCTGTTTTTCAACCTCATAAGAGTCATGTGTATACTCAATCTAAGCACAGAATCAGATACTGTTGATCACTGCATTATTAAATTACTGCTGGGGTATTAGACTGGTTCAAGTCTCATCTGACTGTCCAGGAAGAAATGTTTTACTATGGGAAAATTCTCATCACCTTTCCTTAATATTTTCTTTGGTGTCATTAATCTGATGTTCTAGGCTCAATGACACTAGACATTTGAAGATTGATAAAATACTAGTTGACTTCCGTCCAATTTCAACTGTCCAATTTGGCTGAGCCTGTGCCCATTGTATCCTCAGATTCCTGTTCTTGGTCTGCTGTTGTAGCTTTTGTTTTGTGCATTCGGAGATGCTTTTCTGCTCACCATGATCATGAAGAGTTTGAACTTTACTGTAGCTTTCCTGTCGGCTTGAACCAGTCTGGCCATTCTCCTATGACCTCTCTCATCAACAAGGCATTTCTGCCTGGACTGGAATTTTTTTTTGTTTGTTTTCTTTTGTTTTTACACCGTTCTGTGTAAACCTCCAGAGACTGTTGTGCATGAAAATCCCTGGAGATCAGTTACTGAAATACTCAAATCAACCAGTCTGACACCAACAGCCATGCCAAGTCACCAAGAAATATTTTTTTCTCTTGGCCATATAATAATTAATTTAATTTATATAGCGCTTTTTACAATGGTACATTGTCTCAAATCAGCTTTACAGAAATATCATTTTACTTACTAATGAGAGCACATTCACACACCAATGGTAGCAGAGCTGCCATGCAAGGTGCTAGCTTGCCATTGGGGGCAACTTAGGGTTCAGTGTCTTGCCCAAGGACACTTCGGCATGGGATCACCCGGGCCGGGATTCGAACCACCAACCCTATGATTAGTGGATTAGTGGACAACCCGCTCTACCGACTGAGCAACAGCCGCCCTGTTATAGTTTATGTTTGGATGTAATTCCTAAACGGTTAATACACTTCAATCACATCTTCATTGCTTCATTTCAAAACTGTTGTAGTGTATGAGCCCAAAATTATGAAAATTGTGTCACTGTCCATATACTTACTGACCCAACTGTACATGGATAATCACAAAATCAACAGATGTATAGGTGTGAAAAACGGCTGGTAAATACATCATTGAGCTGTCAGCGTATAGCAGTGTCTGTTACATCTAAAGAATAGCACATTTGAATCCATTTCTGAGGGTTTTTAATACTCACACACACACACACAGACTCTCGTTCTCTGCTCAGTCTTTCAGGATCAACACACAACAGACCTCTGCACTGCAACACACACACACATGACTCCTCATGCCGAAGTGTCCTTGGGCAAGAAACTGAACCTCAAGTTGCTCCCGATGGCAAGTTAGCGCCTTGCATGGCATCTCTGCTACCGTGTGTGTGTGAAAGAGTGGATGAGACACAGTGTAAAGCACTTTAAATAAAAGTGCTATATAAGTGCACCATTTACACACACACAAAACCCCCAGAGGCAGGGTTTTTTGTTACAAACCTACGGAGGTTAGTCTGAAATTACTGACGACTCGCTTCAGCTGTTCAGAATCGGTTCTTTCTTTTTGGAGTCAATAACCCCATTTGTCATGTGCTTTGATTTTTTAAACTTTGCAGACTTTTTACATTCACAAACAGCTCTAACACACTGCATGAAAGATAATATCTTAAAAAGCATAATATGGGTGCTTTAAATACAAACACACACACACATGCACCCCAAAGAACAAACACTAGGGCACACAATAGGACATGTACTCTTCAGTAGTCCAGGATATTGTGGCTAGAACTACATAAATCACACTTTCTTAAAACTCACAACCATTACACACACTTGTACAACACCATCTAATATAGCTTATACCTTATGTACAGTGCCTTGCGAAAGTATTCGGCCCCCTTGAACTGTTCGACCTTTTGCCACGTTTCAGGCCTCAGACCTAAAGATATAAAACTGTAATTTTTTGTGAAGAATCAACAACAGGTGGGACACAATCATGAAGTGGAACCAAATTTATTGGATATTTCAAACTTTTTCAACAAATAAATTCGCTTGGGGTATGTCTATCAGATTCGCACATCGAGAGACTGAAATTTTTGCCCATTCCTCCTTGCAAAACAGCTCGAGCTCAGTGAGGTTGGATGGAGAGCGTTTGTGAACAGCAGTTTTCAGTTCTTTCCACAGATTCTCGATT
>JAFFST010006618.1:0-10106 GCA_022414735.1 Noturus placidus
TTACAGAGTCACGGGGAACCTGGAGCCTATCCCAGGAAGCATCGGGCACAAGGCGGGGTACACCCTGGACAGAGTGCCAGCAAGCTCACTTATATTATCAAATTTATTTTGATATTATCCCACAAAAATACCACAGACAGAAATGCTTCTGGTCACAGAGAGAGCTCTCATGGAGATATGAAATGCTTTTCTCATATAAGGGGTCCACCTCACTGGCTGTGGAAGGGTGTGGAGAAACAGCTGGAACTGAGGGCAGTTTTTCTAGTACCCAGATTCTTCTTAACAAGAAATCTGTGAATGAATAAGATTTTTTAAATCATGCAACAACACATCCATTTTACTGTTTGTGAATGGCTACAGGTGACACTGCTAAAAATGTTGTCTTATTGAATGTTCAGCCTATTAATTTATTTATATGCTGCATTCACCAGTTCTGTAAATCTCTCATAAATAATTACACCAGGTTATGCTTAGGATAAGATTAATATTAAAATCCAGCAAACATGATTAATGAGCATTTTGTACCCTACTCCAGTATACTTTACATCCTTTATCTAACCTGTTAGCTTTCAAATTATTTGCATAATTAATCTGGGACAAATAAAAAAAAAACAAAAGCACAAAACTCAAATGTACAATTTTTATTTACTTACAACGCTTGAAGGTAATTTACAAGAGTAGTGGGTGTTATGTATCATACTTAATAAACTACAACAGAGACCCCTAGAATTCAAGAAGTGAATATGAAAAGAACAGTAAATTTAATTCAACTATCTAAATGACTCCTTGAGGTAACTAATTAAATTTGCGTTCTTGGTTATCTGTGACTTTCTGCAGGTTGTTTGGGTTTGAGTTTGCTGTGGCACATCCTTAGGCTTCTGTGAAGCCGTACTTGTGTTGTACCATGGATCTGAAAGTACATATGGGGCGGCTGTGGCTCAGTCGGTAGAGCAGGTTGTCCACTAATCATAGGGTTGGAGGTTCGATTCCCGGCCCACATGACTCCACATACTGAAGTGTCCTTGGGCAAGACACTGAACCCCAAGTTTCCCCCGATGGCAAGTTAGCGTCTTGCATGTGTGTGTGAGTGTGTGTGTGAATGGGTGAATGAGACACAGTGTAAAGCGTTTTGGATAAAAGCGCTATACAAGTGTGCCATTACAATGTACACCTTTATAGAGCTGGGATCATTTTATAGAGCTTCAGGATCGTCTTGATTTCAGACAATACAAAATTACTCAAATCATTCAGTTATCAGAATTTTTGGTCCATTAAAATAATTGCATAATTGTGTAAAATAACAGAAATGTACAGTAAAATGATAATCACAGTCATTTTAATTATTCCAAATTTATGAAAAAATAACACTGTCCTCTGTTAATATTTTAATTGCTAAATATTTAACTAAAGAACAGGCATCAGACAATCCTAGGTAGCTGGATTTAGATCATTATTAGCCATAGTGTGTTGTTATTAATAACTACAACTTTGAGGTTTAAAACACAAATCACTAATAATAAGCTGAAAGGTTGCATACAAACAATTTAACTTACATGTCCTTTGAATTCATTTAACCAAATGTTTTTACCAAGACAGAATCCTAAATGTCTCTGAATATGCCACTGTATCATTCTGTATATACACTGCACTTTGAAGGAATTAGGGATTTAGGATTTGGGATTGATGGTTGGAATCCCGGCCCGGGTGATCCCATGCCGAAGTGTCCTTGGGCAAGACACTGAACCCTAAGTTGCCCCCGATGGCAAGCTAGCACCTTGCATGCAGCTCTGCTCCCATTGGTGTGTGAGTGTGTCTCATTTGTAAGTCGCTTTGGATAAAAGCGTCTGCTAAATGAATAAATGTAATGTTAGAGCACCTGTGGATGTTAAACGCAGACGAATTAGTAAATGTTCGTCCACATTGTACTCACGGGAATGTTTTCTCAGCTATGTGAATGCACTGGTGTTGTATGAGATTGCCCTTGGTCGTAAAAGTCCTCCCACACTGTAAGCAGTGACAAGTTTTTTTTTTCCATTGTGAATGTGCTGGTGTCTTTGGAGCTTACTGTGTTGGGCAAAACTCTTCTCACACTCGGAACAGTGATACGGCTTCTGTCCTGTGTGAATAAACTGGTGTGCTTTAAGAGTACTTTGCTGATTAAAACTCTTCCCACACTGTGAGCAGTGATACGGCTTTTCTCCATTGTGAATGCGCTGATGTCGTTGGAGATTACCTTGCTGGGCAAAACTCTTCCCACACTCTGGACAATGGTACGGCTTCTCTCCTGTATGAACCGAGTAGTGTATTTGGAGGTTGCCCTTGGTTGTGAAACTCTTTTCACACTGTGAGCAGTGATATGGCTTCTCTCCTGTGTGACCACGCTGGTGTATTTGGAGATCACTCTGTCGAATAAAATCCTTTCCACACTGCAAGCAGTGATGTGGCTTTTCTCCTGTGTGAATGCGCTGGTGACGTCGCAGATTACTCTGATCAGTGAAACTCCTCCCACACTCTGAGCAAGGATAGATTTCTTTCTGCATTCGTCGATTAGAGGTGTTGCTTCTGACCGTACCAGTGTTTGTTTCCTGAATACTGGAGCTTCTTGTGATCATAACATTCTCATCTTTTATCTCTCCTGATTTTAGCAGTCTGTCATATTCTTTATAGTGGTACCTTCTGATGTGTTTGTGGAGGTAAATTTGAGAAGTATAGGAAAGTGAACACCAGGAGCAGGAGAAGACTTGTACCTGGGCATCATCCATGTCTGAAGCAATAATTGAAAAGTGTTAGAAATGCATTGTAAAATGGAACAAAATATTCATTTTGAGGAAAAGGACTGTAGACGTCATGATACAAAAGCATTTTAAAGACTTTTTTGGATTACTGGTGGATGCAACAATAATAATTCTTTTTACTTTTGCTACTTTTTTGTTCACAATAAATACGTTTGACTAATTACATTAGATCACATGTCAGCTGCTCAATCAGACACATTGGCAGTTTAGAAAACAACACAGAGACTCCTAACAAAGAATAGAAAATAGCATGGGATATTTCACCATCATGTATCTGGGTGAATGCACATCTATTCATGCCTGAAGTAAATGGACACATCAGCTATACAGCTTTTCACGACTGTCTCTTCTCAGGTGAAGACTTCCTTAACCAAGCTATGATTGCTGTGTGGGACAGCTGTGTTATACCTTCCTGCTACTACTTATAGAACAGAGGAATAAGAGCTTCTTTATCTAAAAGGCCATATTTGTTTATACAGAGCTTGGGCACATCCAAATCATCATAAGCTGTAAATTCTGTAAAGAGAATGTGTATGCTCTGCCTTAAACAACTCTAACATTTGGTCCACGTGTTTGGCCCAGACTCCTCTACATCTTCCTCCTTGCCATCCTAGACTCCACCCCCCACCACCACCACCACCATTTTAATAAATTGTATAGCAACATTTTTGAGTGAGTGTTACAGTGTCAGTGTTACTTAACCACAGACTGTAGTTGTACAGAGGTAGTCTTCATCTTCAGACACTTCCTCTTTTATATACTTCATTTCAAATCCTCTCTTCTGCTGGTCTATATTTTCCACTGGGCTTGATGCCCCTCCACCTGAAATTCAACGTTAACATTTAACATGCTTTCATCTCAAATAAAGGGCTGATCTAGACTCAAATAGACCCTGCTGTCTTACAGAGGAAGTCTTCATCTTCAGGTTCTTCCTTTTTTACATGTATGTGGTGGTCCACAGGTGTGATGAGTTCCACAGAACCTGATGCTGCATCATCTGAAATTTCATCATATGTCATTTACCATAAAAAATGGACAACTTAGGGATGTGGGGCTGGAACATTCAACTACTCAGGGCTCATAAAGAATATTAATGAGCATCAGAACAGGCTGCAATGTGTCCTTTTGACTTACAGACATAGCCTTCCTCTTCAGGTTCTTCCTTTTTTATACATCTTTGATGGTCCACATGGTTGGGATGTCCCACAGAGCCTGTCCCTCGATCTGAATCTGTACAAGTTTCTGTCTGTACATCTCCGCAAAGCTAGTGACCAAAGGGTAATAATACTTAGTTAGCATAGAAAGCCAACACTGTTTATAGATACTGAACTTACTGTCTGAGGAAACAACAACAGGGATTTGCTTGATTAGCAGGATAGCAGAAGAACCATAGATGGAAGACAATTAAGGGAAGAACAGTCACACAGCCAGGAGAACGTCATACTTAAACATTTAAACTACCCCATGCTCTGTCTGAAATAGCTCCTTTTTTATTATAGTAATCATTCAGTCTATCTGTTTCAATATTCCGTTCTAAGCTTGAAAAAATATCAAACAGATCAGAAAATTAAACACATATGGCAAACTGTTACCTGTGAGCCAGCAGGAGTTTGTGGAGGTTTTGGGTAACAGCACAGTCGGACCTCTGTTGATTCCATTATAAGGTCTTATTATGAGGTCTAAAGGCTTGTGATTCTGCAAAAGCAGATCACATCATAAGCAGGATCCTAGAATCATCTGCAAACTTATACAAACCATACCAACTATAAAGATTTGAAATTGAAATTGAACATCTGAACTTGTTCACATCAAAGGACACAGGCTTGATCAAAACAAAAGACCCCACCATTCAGAAGATCAGAACACCGGGGTCTGTCATCCTCATGGCCATTACTGAATGGTGTTTCACTTCACAAGATACAGTGTGATCTCTGAGACTTTACCCGTAGCATGGTTGGTGGTACCAGATTGGCTGGTTTGAGTATTTCTGAAACTGCGGATTTCCTGAGATTACACACGCCGCAGTCTTCTAGAGTTTACACAGGATGGTGCAAAAAAAACAAACAAAAAAACCATCCTGTGTATGGAGGGTATGCATGCTGAAACACCTTGTTCATGAGAGAGATCAGAGGAGAATGATCAGACTGGTCTGAGTTTACAGGAAGTCTATAGTAACTCAAATGAACACTCAACTGTGGTGAGCAGAAGAGCATCTCAGAACAAACAATACATCAATTCTTGAGGTGGATGATGAGCTACAACAGTTGAAGACCACACTGAGGTCCACTCCGGTCAGCCAAAAACAAAAATCTGAGGCTAACATGGGCAAAGACTCACCCAAACAGTTGATTTATTTTCTATATAATCTTCAACTATCCATTTTAGGTGACTCTGTGCCCATGTTAGCCTCAGATTTTTTTTTTCTTAGCTAACGTGGAACCAAATGTGGTCTTCTGCTGTTGTACTGCATCCACTTCAAGGTTCGAGGATTTATGCATAGTGAGATGCTTTTCTGCTCACCATGGGTGTAAAGAGTGATTATTTGAGTTACTATATCCTTCCTGGCAGCTCTAACCAGTCTGGCCATTTTCCTCTGGCCTCGTGTATCAAGAAGGCGTTTCCACACCATGTTTTTTTTTGTTTTTCTCACCATTCTGTGTAAACTCTAGAGACTGTTGTGTGAGAAAATCCCCGCAGATCAGCAGTTTCTGAAATACTCAAGTCAACTGAGATCACAATTTGTTCCTCACTCTGACGTTTGATGTGAACATTAACTGAAGCTCTTGACCGGTATCTGCATGATTTGTTTTTGCACTGTGCTGCTGCCACATGATTGGCTGATTAGATAGAGCTGCATTAATGTGCAGGTGTACCCAAGGTTTTAATAAAGTGGACAGCGAGTGTATATAGAGTTTTTGGTTTTTAGTCGAGGTGAAGTAGCACAACACTCTTCTTGATAGCCCGACTAATCGATTATGGAAATCACTGCCAACTATTATTTAATGATCAAACTGCATTGATTTTCTCCACTCTCTGTTGCACTTTGGCCGTCCAGTAACATTATTTAATTCCATTTGTGCATGACTGTGAAATGTGAAGTTCTTCTTGATCATTTCTGACTATATAATATCCATCCATCCATCTTCAACCGCTTACTCCTTTATCAGGGTCACGGGGAACCTGGAGTCTATCCCAGGGAGCATCGGGCACAAGGCGGGTTACACCCTGGACAGGGTGCCAGTCCATCACAGGGCACAATCACACACACAATCACACACACATTCATACACTACGGACACTTTAGACACGCCCATCAGACTACCATGCATGTGTTTGGACTGCTGTATTTGTAATCAACGTATTAAATTTTTAGTGAGAAACTATTCATTCTCTAACTTAGTCTAAAGAATGCCACAGTAATTACATGGATAAATCCCAAATTAGACACTCCTCCTCTTAACCACATTAATTGTGAATCATTTAAATGCTCGATATAAATATATTTAGACACCTAATAAATCAGTCAAAACGACCAACCAGATAATGTCGAGCAGCGATTTAATACAGCAGAGTCGATTAAAACGAAAAGTTAATATTAGGTTAGGATTTAGCCAGAGTGACAGACAGCACACACTGTAATGTTTTGACTAAGAATGAATCCCAAACGCCTCATCTTTGACTATGTAGTGAACTACATAGTGTGAATGCACCACTGTATCATTATCTAATGTACTGCACTTCGAAGGGAGGAGGGAGCCATTTGGGATTCAGCCCCTAACCGATAACCGAGATGCTCAGCATTTATAACTTACCTCAGGTTTTAAAGTGGAGCCTAGTGAACATCTCCAAATACATACACAACAACAAGCGTTGGTCTTTCAATCGATCCCATCTGTGACTGTAAATCCCAGGCAGTAATATTTTCACACAGAGACGATTTCCTCAACGTCAAAGCTCAGTGGTTCACTGCAGCTCCCCTTTGTTGCGACTTTACAGCGGTGTTGATGTTCACAGCGCCGCCTACTGGTGCATTTTGTTAATCACAGCTCCGTTAAATACACACAGGATCTGGGCTAAAAGTGCAAGTGATTTTCACAAGCGAATTTTTTTGTTGTTGTTGATAAACCCATGTTGTTGTTGTTGTTGTTGTTGTTGTTGTTGTTGTTGTTGTTTGCAATTGTTTATATCCACAAGAGCAGAGTATTTTTGTAGTTTGTTTTAGCAAAAGATCAAAAAGGTAAACCATAAAGACAATTTTTCATAGACTTCTTTCCAAAAACAAAAGAATTGGCTTTGTGGTTTTAATACTTTTGGAGGGGACTGTGTGTCACATTAAAGGTGGGAAAAGATCTGACATGCTTTATTTTATTTCTTTATTTATTTTTTACATCACAAATATATGCATTTTTTTCATCAGGGGTGTGTAGATTTTTTTTATATCCACTGTATTTTTAGGTTGTTTTTTTTTTTGCAGAATTTTAACTAGTTACGTTTTTTTTTTCACTCTGAGACCAATATACACTGGTTTTCCCTTCAAATTATATTGTAAATCATTTATACCTGATTGTTTAAACCTGATCGACCACAGCATTTCTAATTTGCAGTTGTATTCAAAGGTTTGAGCATCCCAGACCAAAGTACATCCATCCATCCATCCATCCATCTTCAACCGCACAAGGCGGGGTACACCCTGGACAGGGTGCCAGTCCATCACAGGGCACAATCACACACACACTCACACACACATTCATACACTATGGACACTTTAGCCAAGTGCAGGTTGAGTAATATTTAAAATCAATAGAAGTAACACAATCATTACAAAAAAATTGTTCTGCAAAAAAATGTTACTGCACAGTTACTTTATATTTGATTAAGTCTTCTTCTTCTTCTTCTTCTTCTTCTTCTTCTACTACTACCACTTCAGTATTTAGTATTCCCCCTGCTACTCAGGCAAGAGAGATGAACCTAAGTGGACTAAGGGTGGCGCTATAGAGATGTGCTTGACATTTCTGCTCATATATTGAATACTCTAAGTCCGACAGTGAAAATTCTAGATTTGTAGCTAATTTGCATAATATGGAAAATCTAATTTGCAGACTATTCCTAGGATTTTTGGCCTACCTTCAATTTTGATGCCAAACTACTCATCAGAGTATGACTCTCAAGAATTATTATCAAAAAACATGTGATGGACTGGCACTCTGTCGAGGGTGTACCCCGCCTTGTGCCCGATGCCTCCTGGGATAGACTCCAGGTTCCCCGTGACCCTGAAAAGGAGTAAGCGGTTGAAGATGGATGGATGGATGGATGGATGGATGTTGACATTTGTAACAATATGGCCGTAACATGTTCTAACGAAGCGGAGCCTAATAACTCAAAAAGCACTATCTCATGACTGTTAGCATGGACTTGCATGAAACGTGGAACATGTGTACTGGAAAAGATTTTGAGGTCATGGGAAAAGTTTGGGGCATGGTCATGCATAAGGGGCAGCGCTAAGGTCAGATAACTGTTTCTCAAGAACTGTATGTTCCATCGAGTTGAAACTTGGTATACTACAGCTCTATGTTAATCTGCAAGTACAAGTTTGATGATGCCTTGGCTACTAAAAAAAAACCCAAAACATTTGACAAATCAACTTTCAGCAAGAATTTGACAAGGTAAACAATCAGCTATTGTCACAAAATTGGAAAGTATAGTTCCTCTAAAGACCCCAGACCCCATAATAATTGATAAATTTTCACTCAACTTAGACTCTAGGAGCACAATTAATGTTTTTAGTTTTTTTTTTTTTTTTTTTTTTTTTGAATAAGGTGTACAGAGAAACTGTAAATATTGCCTTTTAGCTCTGACCACTGAAATATTTGATAATTTGCTTAATATGCGAAACGTCCTTTTTTTTAAATCAGGTTTCAGCAGGCATTTGATAAGGTTAACGTTATCATCACTAAACATGAATGATAGCTTTGTGTAGGGCCTATTTGATGCCATTTCTATTCAGGTTTGTGCACACAAAAATAAACATATTTCTTGTAATATAAGGTGTACAGTGAAAGTACTTTTTTGGTCAAATTCTAATAATAATCATTTCTTAAAAAAAGACCTTTGGACCCTTTAGTTAACTTCTTTTCACTTTTTACTTGTTAGTGTATGAATGTTTTTTTGAGGGAAATCCACCTTAAGTGAGTCACGCTGAAGCGTCTCCCACTTGTGACGAACAGAATAGTCCAGCAGGCGGCGCTGTTGAGAAGATGAACTCCTCTGTCAACTCGCACATGAAGAAGACGAGGTGCAGCCTTCCCCCCCCTCGGAGTGAACAAGTGAGCTTTATCTCAGTGAGGTAATCATTTCCACGTAAACTATTTCTGATTGGGTTTAATATTAACATTGTTATCAGAATAAAATAAAAGCTTGTTATTGTGTCTGTATGTGAAGATGTTCACTCCGTCCTTTCTGAGGTGAGATCAACTAGCTGAGCTGTTCTGTTATCAGTTAGAGGCTGGATCCCATATGGATCCCTCCTCCATTCAAAGTGCACTACATGGAGAGTGATCGGTGGAGATGCACCCTGTGTAGTGCACTACATGGTCAAAGAGGAGGCATTCGGGACTCGGCCTTGGTTTAAACCCCGCTATGATGGAGCTAAATGGCTAACGCACACTGGGAGATTTTTGATGAATTGTAGTTATATTTCAGATTTATGATTAACACGCAGTGTTACTCGGAGGAACAATATTAAGCATAAATTTATTCTTTAGCTTTATTCATGGAAAAGAATACAAGTTTATAACTAAAATAAAAACCCAACATTTTCCTACCTTTTATTGTGGGGAATTTAAATGATCCCCTGATTGGGATCAGTAATCCTGATGATTGGTTTTGTATTAAATCTGATTTAATTAGAATTAGTTTTATTTTAGGACGCTCTTTTTTAATCATATTTGGTGTAAAGTTAATGAACCAGCCTCACACACATGAGAATTTAATTATTTGAATTGACTACAGATTCAGATTTGGATTTCCAGATTTTATATGGAATTTTCAAGAATTCCCAGAAGAACTTTATCATCCCAGCACTCCAGTCTCCTCCAAAAGTATTGGAACAGCAAGGCCAATTCCTTTGTTTTGGCTATACATTGAAGACATTTGGGTTTGAGATCAAAAGATGAATGAGATGATGGATCACAATTTCAGATTTCATTTCTTGATGTTTACATCTACTGTAAATTGGTCAGTCAGAATGGGCGGCTGTGTCTCAGTGGGTAGAGCGGGTCGTCCACTAATCCACTAATCGTAGGGTTGGTGGTT
>JAFFST010006620.1:2804-25232 GCA_022414735.1 Noturus placidus
TTTGAGGCCTGAAACGTGGCAAAAGGTCGAACAGTTCAAGGGGGCCGAATTCTTTCGCAAGGCACTGTACCTCCTCTAGTACCTTGACAACACTGAGTGACTCTGACAAACATGATGGTAAATAACAATGAGAAACCAAATGGCCTCATCTGTGGCAGTGCCATTGCAATGGACAGCATGAAGCCAAACCAGCTTAGAGCACATTTACATTCATAAGGAACATGCCAACAAACCAAAACCTTTTTTTTCAAAGAATGTAAGTAGGCAGCAATATACAATAAAAGCATGAGGACACCTGACCATTACATCCATATTTGGTTCTTCCCCAAACTGTTGCCATAAAGTCTGAAGACACAATTGTATAGTCTTGGTACACTGTAGCATTACAATTTCCCTTCACTGGAACTAAGAGGTCCAAACCTGTTCCAGCGTGACAGTGCTCCTGTGCACAAAGCGAGCTCCGTGGTGTGTTAAGGTTTGGAATATGGTCGAAGAACTCGAGTGTCTTCAACAGAGCCTTGACCTCAACCTCACTGAACACCTGTGGGATGAACTGGAACACCGACTGTACCCCAGACCTCCTCACCCAACATCAGTACCTGACCTCACTAATGCTCTTGAAGCTGAATGAACACAGCCACGCTCAACATCTAATGGAAAATTTTCCAGAAGTAAAGAAGGACTGAATCTGGAATGGGATGTTCAACAAGCACAAATGAGTGTTTTGGTCAGGTGTCTACATACTTTTGGCCATATAATATAAGTTCAAACAGGCCATGACTATGACAGAAAGAGTGACAAAAGAATCCTTTGAGGTGAGCTATTGAATAGCTAAAGCTATGAAATCACATACTATTGGAAAAACATTAATTCTGGCAACACCAGCAGATGTGATGAGAGCAATATGCAGGAAAGAAGAGGCACACAAACTGTGATCCTTTCTGATTTCAAATACAATGCTGAAACAATCCAAAAGAGCATGCTGAGAGAGCGAGTGAAAAATTCCCCTGTTTACACTCTTCAACTGGATGCTAGCTGTGAGGGTCACAATGCTTATGTTCTTACTTTTGTTTGCTACAGTATATGGGAAGTACTCCATACATGAGGAGATTTTTTACTGTCTTGAACATGAAACTGCTCACGCCATGTTCGTTGTACTTTGCAGTTATATGGAAGAAAAGCAGATCCTGTGGGATTGAATGATGGGATTTTGAACAGATCACATACAATAATCATCAATCGTTGACAGACTCTCATCATGGATGTGGCTCCCTCTGCTGTGTGGATGCATTGCCTGATACACCATCAGCAGCTAGCAGCTAAAGAACTAAGTCCAGACCTTGGAGATGTGTTGCAATAAGTCACGTCTATTGTAAATTATAGTAAGCCCCACCCACACCAACTGTTTGCTAATATATGAGGTCTGAGCACAATGTCTTTCTCTTTCACACTGAAGCAAATTGGTTGTAAAGGGGAAAAGATGAATTCTTTTTAATAAATTTTGACCTTTTGTGCAGTACATGCCTTAGTACATGCAGTACGTGTATGGCATTTGGCAGATGCATTAATCTAGAGCAAATGAGCATTTCAGGGTTAAGGGCCTTGCTCAAGGGTCCAGCAGTGGCAGCTTGATGGTGCTGGGATTTGAACTCACGGCAATCTAATCATAAGTCTAACATCCTAAAGGCTGAGCAATCATTTCTCACACACATCACCAATTTCTTTGGAAAACTGAATGTGAACATGAATATGCAGGGAGAAAACAAGATTTCACTGCAGATGAGCGATCAAGTCAATGGGGATACTTTTCAAGAGGATGGTTGCTTTTGTTGAAGGCCAGTCTATCAAAGAAATATTATACCAAATTTCCTTTTGATGCCTGTGTGGTTTCAGAGAACAGTATTGGTTAGTGTTTCCAAGCAAATAATGACAGATCGCTAAAGCCTACTAGAGCACTTTGAGACATGCGTCCCAGATTTCCACGTCAAAATATGACTGGGTAAACACTCTCTTTGTCTCCACGAACACATCAACAGATCTCCTGTCAATTAGAAACTGAAGAGTTGACTGAGTTGTGAATGCTACACAGAACACATACGCAAACTACCTTTTTTGGTTACATCCCCAATTCCAAAAATGTTGGGACTTGTATGGAAAATTCTTATAAAAACCAAGAGGAGTGATGTGTACATGTGCTTTGACTTGAAACAAAAAACGTATAAAGACAAGATATTAGATTGTTTTACCTAAATCAGCTGCATAGTTTTTTTCTGAAGATAAACTGTTATTTTGAAATTGATGCATGCAAGACATTCCAAAAAAGTTTAAATTTAGGACTAATAGCGATGTGACGAGTTGAAATAAGATGGTATTGTGAAACAGGTGAGACAATCATCTAATTATAGTATGTAAGGAGCCTACAAAAAAGGCCTAGTCCTTCAAGAGCAAGGACGGCTCGAGGCTCGCCAATCTGCCAATAGATGAATAATCCAACAGTTTGGGAACAACAAGGATTATGGGGATTTCACCTTTTACAGCGCACAACATAATTAAAACATTAAAAGGGCTGAATTATGAATGCGCGTGATCTCCGATCCTTAGACGTCACTGTCTTAAAAACCGTCATGAGTCTGTAATGGAGATCCTAACATGGGTTCAGGAATACTTTGGTAAACCTGTGTCACTCAACACCACTCGCCTCTGCATCCACAGATGCAAGTTAAGACTTTACTATGCAAAGCAGAAGTCATACATCAACACAGTCCAGAAGCTCCGCCCACTTCTCTGGGCTCTGTCTTATCTGAGACGGACAGTAGCACAGTGGAATCATGTTTTGTGGTCTGACGAATCATTAATGCAGAAAGATATTAAATCATTTTGGAGCAACATGTGCTGTTATCCAGAGCAGGACAACGCCACACCACATTTTGCCAAGTCAATGGTTGCATAGGCAGAAAGTGCAGGTGCTAGCATGGCCCGTCTGCAGTCCTGAGCTGTCTCCCATTGAGAATGTGTGACGCATTATGAAGCAAAAAATAAGGCAACAAAGGCTCTGTAAAGTTGCACAGCTCAAAAAATGTGTAATGGATGAATGGGGAACATTCCGCTTGCTAAACTTAGCCAACTGGTGTCTTCACTTGGCGTCCAAACACTGAATAAGTGTTATTAAAAGAAATGGTGATGTTACACAGTGGTAAACAGTCGACTGTCCCAACTTTTTTGGTATGTGTTGCAGTCATCTGATTTGAACTGAGTGTATATTTTCAAAAATAAATTAAATTGAAAGGAAAACATCAAATAATGTGTAAATATTATATTTTCAATATAGTACAGGGTGAATTGAATTTTCAAATGACTCGTTTCTTTTTCTGCATTTTAGATACTGTCCCAACCTTTATGTTATTGAGGTTGTAACATAAAATCCTTTGAAATCGTTTAAAGCTGAATGTGACGGCAGAAATGAAACACATCCTTTCAAACACACCACCTGATTTGTCAGGAAATGCACATTCACCCTTCCCACTAGACTGCAAGGGATACTGCTCCGGCTTTTCTCTTACTCAAATGATCAAATGTGAGAATAGTCCTTAATCGTCCATGATGTCCATTTGGTGTCATTTGCCCAAAATGTTTGTAAACCACTTGATCTACAGAATACCAAGACTTCGTGTCCGACCTGTGTCCTGTGTAATCAAAATAATAGCACTGAGTGTAACCAGTGAGCATTGTAGTTGCGTAGATGAATTCTCTTAGCCTCTGTCCAGTAGGAGAGATCTTCACTGTGGGCCACCGATTACATGCAAGAAATCAATGTGCTTTACCTTAGCTGTGATGAAAGAGCCAGTCTCTCATTAGATGGCAGCTTTACCTCAAGCTTTCTTCTGACCTGAAGGAAGAAGGGCTTTAATTAAATCCAGAAGAAGCGACCAAGCAGCCGCCAAGTTCCAATTACTGAAACCAGGGCATAAAACTTCACTCTGCCGAAGTAAACAGAGGGAGAGATAGAGAGTGTGTATTGATTAACACCACAGCGCTCGTGTTCATCACTTTCGTTCTCCCTCGAGGTGCTGGCAGGCTAATGACGAAACAAATTAAGGCTAGAGAGGGAGCCACACGCTACATCTCTCTTAACCCACCTCAACCCAGACCCACTGCCTCTTATCTTTCTCTCTCTGCAACCTTATGAACCTCAGAGCACCTCGAATCACTCAGGTACTCCTGATGTGCCACATCCTTCAGATGTTCTGACCTTGCACTTGTCTCCTGATGATTAAAGAAGTCCGTTTGAATCCATACATTAGCAACGTGACAAAGCAAATCAGAAAGTGACCACAGGACCAAACACTTCCATCACCAATTCTTTTTTCCTGAGAGATAATACCATAGACTGTGGATAGACTGTAAGTCTTTGCCATTGTTATTTATTATATTTTTTACATTTGTTTCTACATTTCCACATTTACTTTTAGATTTTTGTATTTCTTTGTCCATATGAACTAACTCATTCAACAGTGTGTTTGAAACATTTCAAAGTGTAAGGATTTGGCGATGGGTCATTTCCTCCACACCAGTAACCACTGAAGGATCAACCTCCATATGCGTGCAGTAAACTGGAACAAACTGGTTCTGTCTGCCAGAACCTTCACATGAAATAATAAACCGTCTGAATGAGCATTTCCAGACAGGTCAGCTCTAGCTCTCTGGCTATCTGTTTGGTGCAGTTTGTATACTGTGTATTAAAAACAACCAATGTTGGAGCCAGAAGTGGACAATAGAATTCTGATAATAATAATAATAATAATAATAATAATAATAATAATAATAATAATACATGAATATGAAAAGGTGGAAATGTATAAATAATGACAGAGTTAAAATAAATAATGTGCATAGAATTTTATCATTTGAAAATTGAATGATATTTCTGACATTAATATTTACTCAGAAAAAAAGAAGCATCCCTTTTTCAGGAGACTACATTTTAAAGATCATTTTGTAAAATTCAAATAATCTTTACAGATCTTTATTGGAAAGGGTTTAAACAATGTTTTTCAATGAACTATAACCAATTATTGCACAGTTTACAGGAGGTAGGCCATTTCGGTCACAGTTACAATAAGGTAGGACACTACAGAGACCTTTCTACTGACTCTGAACAACACCAGAAGAAAGATGTCTAGGGTTCCTGCTCACCTGCGTGAACATAACATAGACCTGCTTCAGGGAGACATGAGGACTGTAGATGTGTTCCGAGCAATAAACTGTAATGTCTGTAATGTAAGACGTCTAAGACAGTGCTACAGGGAGACAGGAAGGACAACTGATCTTCCCTGCGGTGGAAAATTACATGTAACCATGTGCCCCCCTCCAGACGTGACCGAGAACTTGGTGGAAGAGTGGAGGAACATCTCACCGCAAGAACTGACCAATCTGGTGCAGTCCATGAGGATGAGATGCACTCTAGTACTTAAAGCATCTGGAGGTTACACCAGAGTGTTACTTTTAATATTGATCCATCCTTTGTTCAGGGACTCATTATTCCATTTCTGTTCCTCAAACTTCTGTGAAACTTCTTCAGTTTATGTTTCAGTTGTTGAATGATTTTATGTTTTACAAATATTTACATGTTAAGAAATTTGCTGGAAATAAAAGCAGTTGAATGTGAGAGGACTTTTCATTTTTTCCTCATTTCATACTCATTTGAGTATATTTATTTATATATTTGTTTATTCTTTTATTTACTTTTCATTTTAGTAGTGCCAACCTAGTGTGGAGCATGGCAGCCCCTCTGGTCAGACCAGTATTATTATTATTATTATTATTATTATTATTATTATTATCATTAATAATAATAACAATAATAATAATAATACCAACAATATAATAATAATAATAATAATAATAATAATAATAATAATAATAATAGTGTTGCGGTAAGAAATGAAAAGACTTGGTAAATCTCACTGTTATAAACCAGTTTGAATAATAAGGAACACCCACTACAACATCTGGAAATTTGACAATTCTGTAATATCAGGCAGGTTTAGCTAGCCAACACTGACGTGAACTATTCCCTGGACCCAATGACACCCAAAGAAAAAAGAGGTGAGCAAACATTGTTTATTTTTTTCCATTTACAAAACTCATTTCTAGGCATAACATTGGGATTCTTCAGTTCATAATTAGTTAATTACATTTAATTTGTAATGTTAGCATTCTTCATAAAATGTAGTCTAATGTTATGTTACTTATGACTTTTGTAGCTTGCTAGATGACAAAGAAATGTTGCTTAGCTGTGGGCTGTTTATGTCCAGTGGAGATCCTAGACAGATACAGCCACATTATCTGTCTATTTTTGTAGATGTGGATTAGTATTTTGGCCCACCTTAATCTTAATAAATTCATAGGGTCTAACCTGGCTACTGCATTTTAAAAGATCTTTCTATGTTCTTGTTGTGTCCGACTTGTTCTTCAGTAAGCTAGAGAAATCAAGTTCATGAGGAGAAATAAAGCTAGAGAAATAGAGTTCATGGGGGCCTGAGTCTTGATTTTACAAGCGAACAGCAGATAAACTATTCCCATCTTTTTAAGCATGTTTTGTCTTGTATAAATAATTCGGTGCTGTGGTGTGGTGTGGTGTGATTGGTTGCTAAAGGCAAGCTCCAGGAAGTGGGATGACCAACAATCTTTCCTTCCAATCTTTCCATTTCTCAAGACAAAGTTTTTGGGGGGTTTTTTGCCACTAGGGATTTCTGTAAACCATTGGTGATGCCCATGGGTTTAACAAAGCTGCTGTGTCCAAATCCATGCATTTAGTACTGCCAAATCATACACATACCTATGCTTGCCAGTCACTTTATTAGGAACACCTGTACACCTGCTCATTCAAGCAACTATCCAATCAGTCCATTATGCGGCAACAGTGGAATACATAAAATACACTTAAATCGGTTAATTTTCACATTAAACATCAAAATGGGGAAAAATGTCATCTTACTGACTTTGACCATGGCATAGTTCATGCCATGGTCAAAGTCAGTAAGATGACATTTTTCCCCATTTTGATTTAGAGTATTTTTGAGTTAGAGTATTTCAGAAACTGCTGATTTCCTGCCGAATGATTTTCATGCAAAACATTCTCTGGAGTTTATACAGAATGGTGCCAAATGGTGAAACAAAAAACATCCAGTTATCAGTCATTCTGATGAGAAAGGTTAAAGGAGACCGGAATGGTCAGACTTTATACCAATTAATGATGAGTGGGATGAGTGACCAACAATCTTTCCCCCCACTGTGCACTTGAAGAGCCAGACTACACCATCACAACATATAAAGGCCCTATAGTGTACTGGACAGAGAGAAAGCTGTTTCCATACAGAACAGGAACAAGATGGGAAGATTTCTAAACTGTAATGTGAAAAGACATGGAAAGGAAAAAGAAGACAGAAAAGTTCTAAAACTTCCCAAAGTCAAAACATCTACATGATTAATCAACAAAGTGTCAGAGATTTAACGGTGAGTTTCAGCCCAGCAAGTCCAATCACAGATAAGTCCTGTCTACAAGCAAAAAAAAAAGAAGTGTTCCACCCATGAATCACACATTGTTTACCACTTCCTGCAGTCGCCCAACAGTAAGTCATTTTCAGCCAGACACCAGATTTCACACCCTCCTGCCTACCAGTTAAAAATGCATAGTGAAAGCCATTCCCTGCTACTGTGTGATCATAAACTCCACAATATTAGAAGAGCACACACTTCTTAACCTGGCATTGGTCATTTCTAGTCAGGCCTACTACAACACCTTACTGGCTGCTCTTCATGAACTACTGCTCATCTACAAAGCATCAAGCATTATGCAGTACAACTTCTCACGTGACTACTTTACTGAAACTACTGCAGAGGATATTTGATTCACTCCCTGTTGAAGCAAGGATCAAACACAAAACTCTTGTCCTTGCTTTCAGGCCTTGAAAGGCTCAGCATGACAGTTCCTCTAAACCACTCTGAACTATACCCCAGAGAGGCAAGTCAGATCCTTGCCTTCAGCGTGCATGGGATGTTCTTGGTTTTAGATCTAAGCATGCTCACAGGGTAAAATCTTGTTGTTTAAGTGCTTATGCCTCTGAACTAGTTAATACCAGATATGTTATTTTGCATAGACTTATTTTTTCATTCACATTTCAACTCCCACAGCATCTCCATCCTTGAAGTTGTGTGGTAAATCAATAAGGAAGAAAGGGTCTATCATTGTAGCCAGCTGCTATAATCTAAATGATAAAACAAAATAAATGAGAATGAAATATAACTAAACGTATATCATGCAGTGGCTGCTGCACAATTCATTCGAACTGCCCACAACCGCAGTGATTCATGTTCATACACACACTCAAAGACAAAGTCACCTATATTATCATTCTGCATGTTGCACAACTTGCTCACATAACCAGATTACTGAGGTCATTCTGGTATGTTTTGATATGTTCTGGTATATAAACTTGCCTGTAAATTACAGACTGATCTCATGTATTCACAAAGCTCAGGGTTTAGAATTGGTTTCTTAAGTTCAAAAGAAATGTGAAGAAGGCAAATGTGCAAATAACTATGTAGCCTAGATTAATGAGAATACACTGAGGGTTTTTGTCATGAATCAGTGTAGTAATTGTGATCTCTGGAAATCAGTTTCAATTTAGCAGTATGGCTTCCACTCATATTTTCTGGCCACTGTCCTATAACATGACACTTGACGCAGCAGATCCAAATAATAATTGTTAAGCAACGCTCACCATTAAAATCTCCAGTAAGCAGGTAGTAACTTATTATGTAACAACAGCCAAGAAGCATGGAACGATGGAATGACAGATGCTGTATCTACTGTAGGGAGATGGAGACTGTTCATTGTTTTGGATCAGAAATGACTGAGCAATTTGTGTTAATGCCACAATACTGTACAATTAAATATGAAGCCCTTATATCCTCTCAGTGATGGTGTGTTAATAAAGTGAAACAGCCGTGGAGAAACACCCAAGGAGAAATAAATATTCTCATTATTTTAAAATATTTTATCCTCGGTGCCTGTCCCACTGTGCACTTCTTGACAGCTGCCCTGTTCCTTGCCACTAGGGATTTCTGTAGACCATTGGTGATACCCATGGGTTTAAAAAAGCTACTGCCAAATCATACACATACCTATACTTCCCAGTCACTTTGTTAGGAACACCTGTACACCTGCTCATTCAAGCAACTATCCAATCAGTCCATTATGCGGCAGCAGTGGAATACATAAAATACACTTAAATCAGTTCATTTTCACATCAAACATCAAAATGGGGAAAAAATGTCATCTTACTGACTTTGACCCCCCAAAAACATCGTTCATGGTTTTTATGTATTTCAGAAACTGCTGATTTCCGGCTGAAAGATTTTCATGCAAAACATTCTCTGGAGTTTATACAGAATGGTGCAAATGGTGTAGAATGGTAAAACAACAAACATTCAGTTAGCAGCAAAGAAGGGTTGAGGAGACTGGCCAGACTGAAACCTGACAGGAAGGTCAAAAAAAAAAATCAATCTTTGCAAGCATGACATGCAGAAAAGCATCTCAAAATGCACAACAGATTGACCCTCGAGGCAGACTGACTGCAGAAGATCACCTTGGTGTCTTGATTCCCCCTTGAAGCAGAGTGCTCTATGCGCGAATGTGCGAGCACCTGTTTTTTCCTTTGTTGACATTTGAACACGTGTGTTTGTTTATGTTTCTGTTATGTCTCCTCCCCGTTTCTGTCATTGGCTGAGATTTCACGTGTGTCTGTATTGCCCTCAGCTGCTAGCAATTTAGACGCTGATCATGTCTGCATATATACGGCGCACCTCCTGGCACACAGCGCGGAATATTAGATTAGAAAATACTTATCATAGTCATGTTTCATGTTTCATGTTTCATGTTAGTTTCACACTGGTTTTCCGCTCCCAGTTCGGAGGTCATAGTTCATGTTTCATGTTTTGTTTCTCGACCCTGTTTTCGTGACCTCGACCTTGATTCCTGCCCCCCCCGTTTATGCCGGTTTGCCGATCGCCTGACCTTTTGCATGTTCCTGGATTATGCTTATGGATTACTGTTTGGATTTACCTGCCTGTGTCTCTCTAAAATAAAACTGTCCTAATTGCACTTACATCCATACCTATCTCCGTACGTTACGAGACGTGACCCTTGGCTACAGTGGCACAGGTTCACAGAAAGTATCCCACTCTAAGAAATGATTCGTGGGGTTAGTGATTAAAGATTAAACTAAAGAATATTTTCAGCGTAAAAATTGAAGTTTGTTAGATGTACTTGTATTAGTGAGTTGATAACCCATTTTAGAACTCTGTCAAAATGAAAATAAAGAATACTGTCTAAATTGAATTATATATAGAATTCCAATAAACGGTTTGATCTTCACGTAACAACAGAGAAGTATTAAGTTAGTCCATCCATCTATCTTCTACCGCTTAGTAGTCAAGACAGGCAAAGGGTCAGGTTATCGGCAAACAGACAGAAACGGGGCAAAGCAGGAATCGAGGTCGCGGTCACAGAAAAGAGGGTCAAAACACAAAACAAGAAACATGAACCATGAACTATGACTATGAGCTGGAAAACCAGCATAGACTAAATGAATTAATCTAACCTGAAACTAACTATATAACCATATCTAACAAGGAACATAACTTAAATAATCTAATGAATCTTATCTATATCTAATACTTCATGCCATGTACTGGGAGGCACGTGGTATATATAACAAACATAATCAGTGCTAAGCGCTGGCAGCTGAAAACAAAAAAGCCCACCTCGAACAACAACCAATAACAGAAAAGGGAGGAGACATAACAGAAACAAAACAAATGCACGTGTCCATGGTAAACAATGTCACGGTTGTCAACATTCGAAGAGCGGGCGCTCGCGCACCTTGGTCGTGAACGCGCATGCCCTCATGCTCTACAAAACTCTGCTAAAGGGGGAACCGTGACAGTGATTAAGTAACTATTTTGTCTTAGTTTTAATCACAGCAGCTAACAGCTATAGTGCAAAAAATCATTGTCGCATGACACTACAACTGAAATTACAGCTTGCGCTAAACTAATCCAGCAATCCTAAAGTGAATATACTTTTAGATAGCTAGTGTCTTCAAAATAGATTTGTTCTATGTTTTGTTTTACAGTAGCTGAAAGACGTTACTTGACACTGAACATGTTTAACATTGTCCAAATTTAAAGTTTGTAAAGGGTTGATGAAGACTTGCTTTGGCAAACAACTGCATGTGTATATTTCCTTTTAAATCGATGCACGTTGTTTTTGTTTGAGGTTAAAGTTCAATTGAGCCACGGCTAAAGAACATTCTGTGTCCAAGTCTGTAAAAGCAGGCTGGAAAAGCCACCAGCGAGTTCATTTAATCACATTACTTAACGCATGACAATATACTAATGAGTGTGCACGCCATTTTTATCTGCTGTGCTGATGCTTAAGTTTGAACAATTGACCTATCTTGTAAAGCTTGAGTGTTTTTTTTATTATTATTTCACTTTACAACATTTGAGGGGGTTTTTTTTATATATATAACAGTCTGCAGCATAATGTTTGATAGTTGGGCAGCTGGCATATTTCTTTAAGTTTACAATCAGCAAAATGGGTCTGTAATCACATTTTTGAGACATTTTCATTGCTTTCTTTCTCCGTAATTTGACATTTTTTTGTCAGTAGTCAAGCACAATTTGGAAAGATTCATAAGTCAGCAACATTTAAGACTACAATATTAATACAATGTAAAATTTGTTTTAAACATTTTATTTCACAAGGTTTCACTGTCAGATCACAAGTTTAAAATATCTGAATTTTTCTTATAGAAAGATAATAGCCAATTTCTGTGCCTTTTTTGCAAGCTGATTTTCTCTTGTTTTTCAGCTTCGATATTAAAAATGCAGCATCATAGGCAACATAAATTTTAAATTATTGTATGTTATAGATTACTGTAAGACTGATGCAGGACTAGCTGTAAGTACAATGTCACCTAATGGAGGGTGGAGACAGATGCAATTGCAGTAAAGAACTTTATTATGAGAGATACAGGAAGCATACATGCATCATGCAACACAAGCTTGGTCAAAACAAGCAAAGGCTCAGGTGATCGGCAAACAGGCATCAAACAGGCAAGGCAAAGCATGAAATGAGAAACTGGAAGCAAGCTCGTAAACCATGAAACAAAACACAAGGAACAAAATACAAAGGCTTGGTGCAGTAGTAACTCACATAATACTTCACACTGAACATAGACACACAAGGGGTTTAAATAACAAACATAATCAGGGTTGAAACACAAAACAACTGAGAACAATGATGACACATAAGGAAAACAACCAATGACAATACAGGGGCGGAGACAGGACATAGACCATAACAAAACACACATGTCAAAAGAAAACAAAGTCAATGTCATATGTGAACCTGCAGCACGTGCTCATGCTTCACGCTTCGGAGAGCGCTGTGTGCTCCAGTGCTTAGCGCGAGTGGAAGCCGTGACACATAACAGCTCTGAATCCACAGAAAGAGAAAACTTTAAGCACATTGGTCGTCATTTAAAAATATGTCAACTGTCTCTTGTGTTTTTGAAAACTGTTCTTTCAAAACAAACATTCATGGAACATTTGCCTCTCATAGGGGCCGGAAACACACTCCTCTCTCATTAGATGACATCAAGCCTGAGCTTTTGCAGAGGTATGTCAATCCTTTAATGGCAGGGGATGATCTTGTTGTTGAGGACGATAGTCAGAGAGCAGCAAGTGAGAATTACCTAACTTAATTGAGAAAAATATATCCCACCTGCTGCTGAAATTGCAAAACACATTTAATGTACCACAAATGTGTATGAATGAGTTAGTGGAAGACCTATTTTAAAAGATATTTTACAGTCATGTGTAAAGAAGTGTAATTGTGAGGTTGACGATTTAATCATCTCAGAGATGATGACAAACCTGTGTGAGTGCAAGCCAATTACATTAGCGCTAAGGAGTAATGGCCCTCTTTCCACCTCCTACAAAAGAAGAGAATATTTCAAAGAGGATTTTTCCATGGTGGAACCCATATAGTATTTGCTCAGTGACAGGGAGCAGAGTATCCAATATGTACCCATGTCCTTACATGAGGTTTTGAAGAAAAAACAGATCAAGGATTTGCTCACACACAGCTTGTGAAGCAGACAGCAGTTTGGAAACTCGAGTTTTATAGTCAATCGATGATAACAAAAATTTTAAAAACAATAAATTGCTATCAGAAAAGAATCCAGCCATTTCTCTTATTCTGTATATGGATGATTTTGAAGAGTGTAATCCACTTGGCACGTCAATAAAAAAATACAAAATTACTGCCATGTACTGGGTTTTAGCTAATGTGCCACCCATGGGAGTAACCACGCACTCTTTCGTGACACCCCCCCCCCATGTTGAGGAAATAACAATCTGTCCCCCCCAATATACAGGAGAAATTATTTTCTATATGTTCTGCTTTAATTTTCCCTACCAACGGATCTGTCTTTTCTTCATCTATTCTATTTATTTTATTTATCTATTTATTTATTTATATTCTTTTTTAATATATTCACGTTTGTTACGGAAACTCTGTCAAACCCCCCCAATTGTACACTTGGTTTGGCTCAGACTCAACGCAAGTTTGGTGATGTATTTTAGCAGCTTTTCCATGCTGTGGGAGATTTTATCACTCAGAACCACATGACTTCAAACAGTAACTGTAATAGCTGACATCAATCTACCTAGCCATTCTCTGTGAGGCTGATGATATAAATTAGTTTGGCTATAGTGTTGTGTTAGAACCACTGATAAAAGATCTTGCCAACCTAGAAGAGGAAAGACTTTACATGTCTTTGTTAGGCATACAAGTCCAAGGTACTGTGTATTGTGTTTTGCAGATAACCTTGTTGCCCACCGTATTGGAGGATTTATGGAGAGCTTCTCAAGTACACATCTGCAAATCTATCTTGGACAAAGTTCCCAGATTCAAGTAAGTGAATTTAGAAGAGGGGCATTTTGTCCAAAGATAATACAAGAGGCAGCATGTTCTAGCAGCACAGAGAGATGAAAGTGAGTCTCATTGAAATGGAGTAAAGAGACCATTCCCACTGACTGAAAAACAAACATTTTCATGTTGTATCTGGCAACCCACCTGATTTGCTACATGATCTCTTTGAAGGTATTGTACCTTTAGAGTTAGCACTGTGCCTAAATGATTTTATTTAAGGCAAATATTTCACAATCAATGAACTAAATTAATTAAATAAAGAGTTCCCATACAAATGGTCAGATAAACCAGATGCACTACAACCAGTTCCACTGAATATTGTTGTAGGAAAAAGTGTTGGTGGAAATGTGCATGAAAATTGGGCTTCGCTTCACCTCCTTCCATGATAGTTGGAGAAAGAATACCAGAGAGTGAATCAACATGGCTAGTCCTTCTGAACCTTAAGGATATAGTTGTCCTTTCTTCCATTCATACAGACTCAACTATCTGTTTCCTTGACAGAAAGTTTTCTGAGCATCGGCACAGATTCCTGTAGGCTCTCCCTCAGGAAAGACTCGTTCTGAAGCACCATTTTCTAGAGCCCTACCCACAGCTAATAAAGGCTTTTAGTCCACTTGTGTCTTTGTGGACAATGCGCTTTGAAGCTGAACATAGCTTTTTTTATGCGTGTGGTCAGGCATACCTGTAGCTTCCGAAACATTCTGTTGTCTCTTGCTGTGAAGTATCAGTTAATGCTTTCATACCATTGTTACGGATCAGGCAGAGGCTGGAAGTAAGCGCAGGGGATTATCTTTATTGATAATCAAACAAATAAAACGCAGGTAACCAAAGGAATATGGTCTCTTCTTGGCAAACTTGGAAAACATGGAACTATCGTCAAAGCAAAATACGAGGCATGAAACATAGAAGCATCCAAACAGCAAACACTACTACAAACAAACAGTAAACATAGACCGCTTCTCATACAGGCATGGATAACAGCCACTGCATCTAGAAACAAACTAACATACAATAACGCCCCCCATGCGCAGTAACTCAGGCATTTAAATAGGAAACGTAATCAGAACTAAAACATGGACACCTGGGGCAAATCATGACTGCTTGATTCTATGTCCAAGTAGGAAGCGAACGAAAACCAAAACAAAGAGTCACGTGACCAGGCAGAGTCCGTGCTGCAGTGCCATCTGCTGGCCGTGGCGTAACAACCAACATGGCAGTCAAATTTTCCAACCATCTCTATAGGTAACACAACTGTCAGCAGTGGATTTGACTGTGCTGAGTGAAGACATTAAGAACTGGAAACAAAATTCCCTGTTGAGTCGTTTGTCCAGATGGCAAACACAGTGTGTTACTGTGGCACCATTTACTCCACTGGAATGATCCTGGCACATGGTTCAACAGGTGGTCTGCCATATTTTGTGGAGTTGTTTCAGATAAATGAAAATCGGAAAGTTGGCTTCATTGTGAAATGTTTAAATGCCTGGTATAGAAGCTACTGTATGAGCTTGAAAACACACAAAGTGTTAAAGTTATTGAGCTGTCTGTCATCTTGCCAATGGTCGCGTACACAGTTGCAGGAAAGTGTATGGTGACCCAGAAGTCCTACATTTATTTACCATAGGGGACAAAGTAGTCATTACACCTTGTCATTTTTTGGCTTAACCTCATAAAAGGCCTAATCTATAATGGCATCAACCTCTCCATAAATATGAAATGAAAATGATGAGGCTTCTACATTAACGTTCTCGCCTTACACCCGAGCACAAATAAGAATTTTCACTTGTTACTTCAAACAGTTGCTTCAATGCTTCAATCAGAACTCCTCTGATGTGCTATATTTTGCTTGCTAACATGTCTAACTTCTATTCCTTTAATATTTTTACAGTTCAAAATGTGACTGTTGACTCTATACTTAGGCAATATTAGTGTCTTGCTTTGCCAGTACTCTTGAATGGCTTTTGAAGCCAAACCATGCTGATTATCACTGCAAGAAGAGATTGGGGTCTGTAGAAGTCTACTTTTGGACAAAAATGTGTTGACACAAACTTATGACTTAGTGTGAGTTTGTTGATGTCATTGTAATATGAAAGATAATTTATTTCTGCATGCTAGTTAATAGAACAAAGTACAACTCCAAAGCTTATAATTTAGGTAATTATCAGTGTTAATAATTCCCCTCAGATATTGAATGTTTAAGGGATGTGACAGTGTATTCTGATTTTTCTTGCAGACTAATGTCTCTCATCCAACAAAACTTTGGATCATTCTTCAGGACCATGACATTGTTAAACTGGTCTTGCCTTATGGATTCCCTGGGATTGTGGGTGAACTTGAGTCTATAGTGAGAAATATTTTTCTCTAAGCTTAATAAGTGATATTGTTGAACTTACTCTGACCTTTACCGATCTGGACAGTTTCATTGAAAGTGCATCAGATGCCTCCATCCTCAGCATCCTCAGTCCATATTTCAGTGACCTCCATCCATCCTTCTAGCAGTTGCTCTTCTGGATCCCAGGATACACTGATTCTTTCATCACCTGAATAAAAGACTCAGCGTTTTCAGCGGTGGTCTACTGAATTTACAGTACCTTACTTTACTTATGACGCAGAACTGGTGCTTGCCTCAGGAAATTAAGCTTTCAAAAAGGATGGAATTCAACTCAACTTTACCACAATCCTTCCAGACATCTTTGAGAAACTGGCTGAAAAGCATCTTTCAGTATGCTGCTTACCCAACGAGTTCACAGGTGTCTGATGGTGCTGAGGCACTGATTCAGAAGCATCTTTGCCTTAAAAAACCAGGTTCATATATTTACATTTATGGCATTTGGAAGACGCGTCACGAGTGACTTACATTAATCTCATTTATACAACTGAGCAGTTGAGGGTTAAGGGCCTTGCGCAAGGCCTTCCCAGCAGTGAGCGCTTGGCAGTGCTGGGATTTGAACTTAAGACCTTCTGATCAGTAGTCCAACATCGTAAACACTGAGCTACCACTGCCCTGGTATAATGGATGCTATGGATGGCAACAAAGACTTAAATATAAAATGGGCAACTATAGCTCGAAACTGAGAGGGCTTGGATGCCCTAAGCCTGATGTGAACTCTCTCAAAAAGAAGCAAGCACATGAAAAAGGACCTGGAAAAAATATCAAAAAGCCAAGGAAGGCAGTGTTAAACTATTTACTCCCTCAACCACAAGGAGAAACCAAAGGAAGTTTGGAACATGAAAGAGTGGAGATCCTTAATGAAGTAAAGAAGAGGAATAATTGTCGCATCATCAGTGAAAACATGGCACAGACATTCTTGATTCACAGGGAGGAAGTTGTCAATCAAGCACCACCAGTCAGTAACTTAAAAGACAAATGGCCTGCTCTAAATAGTTTTTTCATGAAATAGTTTGTAGTATGTGCTATATTAGCACATTTTCTACATTAAAAAATTGTGCCTGTTTTATTTGTGCCTTGTTTTTAAACAGATAAACAAAGAAATCAGAAGGATCACCACTGTTAACCTGGAGACAATGTTCATGGCAAAACTGGACCAGTACTCCCCAAAAATAATGTCCTTGGTGTCCTCAAAAGGAGGGGCTGCAAAAATGAATATTCAGCATATAAAGAACATGCCGCTAGAGGTATGAGTAAAAGTAACATCATAAATAGAAAATGAACTTTTTTCTAGTATGTGATGTTGAGTGGTAGTTGTGTGGTGCTGGGTTGGTTCAGTGCCACCGGAGAGTGACTATCAGACATAAATTTGACAGATGGTCAGAAACACAATTTGTAATGAACACTAACATGCTCAGTGTCTGCTGGATGTGATAGGAGGTGGTGCTCCGAAAACAATGTGGGCTTCAGACATAATACATACATAGTGGTTTTGAGGGCAAGGCTGGCCTGTTATGGCTGTTAGGTTAAGGAGAACTTGTGAAGGTCCAATCTTTAAAGGGTTCAAATAATGCAGGCATACACACTTAGAAATAAAGCTTATACTGACTTTATTGTCAGAGATTCATTCCCTCCTTGGGTCACTGACTAACTAACGTTTGCGCTCTCTCTTTGGGCATGTACCCCGACCCCAACATGAACTCAGTGCGTCGCTCGCTAAAATACATCACCGAACTTGTGTTGAGTCTGGGCCAAACCAAGTGTACAATTGGAGGGGACACACAATAATCGCGTGATAATAGTGTTTCTTTAAACAGATTATTCCGGAAGTATTCAAACCCCTTCTAAAAATAATCAATTCTTCCCTTAGCACTGGCTATGTATCTAAATCATTTAAACTAGCGGTTATTAAACCCCTGATTAAAAAAACCTGACCTTGACCCCTGTCAATTTTCCAGCTATAGACCTATATAAAATCTCCCCGTCAGCTCCAAGATCTTAGAAAATGTTGTAGCACAGCAGATATGCTCATACCTACTTAAGAATAACATTTGGTGTATCTCAGAGAAAAGGAAGAAGATGGCTTTAAAGAGCACTTGGTAGGTAAATCAGACACTTATGTTAAGACACACTGTACTTTGTATTTCTCAGATTTTAAATATGACTTAAAATACTGACGTTGATTCTGACCTACTTAGGATGATGTGGATGTTACAAATGAAGTAATGAAGATTATCATAACTAGAGGTGCCACAAATTCTGACCCAGCCAGCACACGGACTGTTCTTGAGGGACCTGGATGTGCCCTTCTATTGGGATTGATATATGCACTCAACCTCAGCTACCCAAAAGAACTGAAAAATACTTTTGAGGTGTTTCAAAAGATATTTGTTGTGCATACACATACAGCAGCTGTGCTCTTGACAGTTGCATGGATGTTACAATGTTGTTTTCTGAGACAATTTTGCAGGGCTGTTAGTTCAACTTTATGGTCTTCTGGGAGACTGTAGTTTAGGATATTGAACTGTATTGTGTGGTACTAGAATGTTTTTAATATTTAGTTTTCCCTTACTAAAATCAATAAGGTGGATTAAACAGAAGCACGTCAGTATTATGTGATCTCTTTTAAATTTTATAATTTGCAAGAATATTAAAAAAAAAAAAGAAAGAAAGAAACTTGTAGTTTTAGTGAGGTGGACTCAACAATCTGGCAAGTGTGTGTATGTTCTGTCATGTCACAGCAAACCAGTGACTAAATTTCCCATCCTGCACTGCGGCCTACAATCATGGCCTCCATGGACCGCAATTCCCAGAACATTCACTTTCATTCTAATCACGCACACACATCCAATCTCACACACAATCACACAATTAAAGTTTAAAAGAACTTTCGTGGCGTTTCCTCTTTGTGAAGTATTGTTATCACCATACCAAGAATTTGTGCCCTGCACCCACAAAGTGGTCTCACCCACAGAGCTTCAGCTGGAGGTCAACATGGTGACCTCCTCTCCAGAGCTCCAACATTAGACCTAGGAGGTGGTCTCACTTGCCGAGCCCCATCCAGAGATCAATGTGGCAACTTCATCGCCGGAGCTCCAACCAAAACCTACAAGGTGGTCTCACCCTCAGAACTCCAGCCGGAAGTCAACATGGCGACCTCATCTCCAGAGTTCCAACCTGAGACCCACGAGGTGGTCTCACATGCAGAGCTCCAGCCAGAGGTCAACATGGCAATCTCATCTCCAGAGCACTTACCTGAAATCCACAAGGTGGTCTCACCTGCAGAGCTCCAGCCGGAAGTCAATGTGGTGAGCTCGTCCCCAGAGCTCCAACCCTGGGTCTCAACCCACGTGGTGGTCTCACCTGCCGAGCTCCAGCCAGAGGTCAACATGGCAAACCTCCTCCAAAGAGCTCCAGCATGAGATCCATCAGGTGGTCTCATCTACAGAGCTCCAGCCAGAGGTCAACATGGCGGCCTCATCTCCAGAGCTCCAACCTGAGTGCCACAAGGTGGTCTCACCTGCAGAGCTCCAGCACGAGACCCACGAGGTAGTCTCAACTCCAGAGCCTCAGTCGGAGGTCAACATGGCGATCTTCTCCCCAGAGCGCTAGCAAGAGCCCCATGAGGTTGTCTCATCTCCAGCTCTCCAGCATAAAGTAAATTTCCTGTCCAAGGTTGAAGAGATGGCCTATCAAGCAAAGTTCCTGTCCGGGGTCAAAGAGACAGCCTCTCAAGCCAAGTTCCTGTTCAAAGTTGAAGAGACGGCTTCTCAAGCCAAGTTCTTGTCCATGGTTGAAAAGATGACCTCTCAAGCCAAGTTCCTGTCTGAGGTCGAAGAGACAACCTCTCAAGCCAAGTTTCTTTCCGAGGTCGAAGAGACAACCTCCCAAGACACGTACCTGTCTGAGGTTGACGAGGCAACCTCCCACACCAAGTTCCAGGTAAAGGTTGACGTCGACGAGGTGACCTTCCATGCCAAGTTCCAGTCTGAGAGCGACGAGGCGACCTTCCACGCCTAGTTCCACTCTGAAATCGTCGAAGCGGCCTCCCATGCTAAGTTACAGTCCAAGGTCGCTGACACGGACAACGAAGTTCTGCCCATGCCTGAGTGTGCTGACATAGCCAACCAATTTATGCTCATACTTGAGACTGACAACACAGCCAACCAAGCTCTGCGTACACATGAGTCTGGTGAAACGGCCAACCAAGTTCTCCTCATGCATGAGACTGACGTCATGACCAAACAAGTTATGCTCACACTTGACACTGACAACACGGCAAAGCAAGTTATGCTCACGCTTGAGACTGACATCACAGCCAACCAAGTTCTGCTCATGCCTGAAGCTGATGTCACGGCCAAACAAGTTCAACCTGCAGAGTCGATGGAGAGTGACGCTCAGCCTCTCTGCAGGACTTAAGCGTCTTAAGTCAGCATCCCTATATAGCTCACCATATCATACGTTCATACCCTGTTTTTCGGTTTGATTCATAGTCTTGGATCTTGTTTCTTGTCTCTCGTGACATGCTTTTGCCTGTTTTATGCCGGTTTGCAGATCGCCTGACCAATTGACTAAGATTTTGTTTCGTGAATTGGATTTGTCTGCCTGCCTCTCTTTAATAAAGGCACTAGAATTCCACCTTAACCTCCATTACGTGGATTACGTGGATTATGGATTACTTGTTGAAATTAATTTCTCATGTTTCCCATGATTTATTTATTTATTTGGTTTTTTTTTGTTTTTTGTTTTTTTTTGTTGTTATAACAATTTTATTGATTCTCATACACTTTTCAGATTTATTTGTTTTTTTGTTTTTTTTATTTGGAAGTAAAACCAGATATGTACTTAAAACGTAACTTAGAAAAAATGCTTCTATTTTCTTGGGGATCCTGCATAATTTATTGATCTTTGTGACCAAGTATTGTTAAAAGTAGCCATGTTCATTTTGTGCACAGATGATGGTATAAAATTTGTTAACAATTAACAAACCATTTGGACATAAGTTGATGTTGGTTTTTATAATAAACCAGTTTCATCATAAAACTGGAATTATTGTGTTATTTGTTCTGATTAAAGTGAAATAAGTCACTTATACTCAAAAAAATCAAGGCAACAATTTGCATGGTCATTTTGGAGTAGAATGGAAGCAAAATGAAGAACTTAGAATATCTTAAATTATGTAATTTGAACACTTAATATCACCAAAACACTGGAATTAAAATTAAGTTGGTTAAACTTAATTAAACTTTTAGAGGTTAAATCAAATCATGTTGACCGTACTAAACAAATTGTGTTAGTCGAACTATAAAGGTATCTTAACAATTACTTAATAGTGACTGAGTTAAAATTACTTTAAATGATGCATGCAAATCGTTACCTTAATTTTTTTAAGTTGTGCCAGTGTATTATTTTTTAGAGTGTGCTGAAGATTGGACAAATGTCAGTTGGTCTGATGAATCTCGATTTCTACTGCAACACACAGAAGGAGGGTTAAAATTTGTTGTCAACAGCATGAATCAACAAACCCAACCTGTTTTGTGTCAACAGTTCAGACTGGTGGAAGTGGTGTAATGGTGTGGAGAATGTTTTCTTGGCACACTTTGGGCCTCTTAATACCAATCTAGCAATGTATCTGAGTACTGTTGCTGACCATGTGCATTCCTTTATGGCTACAATTTACCCATATTATAATGGCTACTTCCAGCATGAGGGATGTGGTAGAGCAGGAGATGAATCAGAGCATGAATGTGCAGCTGATCTGCATCTTGTCATGAACCAGAATTTCAAAAGAAATGTTTCCAGCATCTTGTGGAATCCATATCATGAAGCTCTGAGGTTGTTTTGAGAGTAAAAAGTGTCCTACCCAGTATAAGTATGTGTTGGGTTTTTATATTATCTGCAAATGCTATTCACTTACAAACTATATGCTTTAAGTACACTCGTAGTCTGCATGTGTGTGTGTAGATGTGTTCTTATC